>CM064529.1:213243-255743 GCA_032716605.1 Paralithodes platypus
GCTATGGTCACAAGGTACACGTTCATGATATAGTGGATTCTGTTGAGGGTTGGGGGATAGGGTCTGGTGCCACAGTATCATAGCTTTCTATATGAGGTCTGATGTATGGAGGTCACAATATTGATAGGGGTACACTACCGGAGTAACCACCAGGTACATATTAATTCTGTGTTGGGCGTTGGGATATGGTTGCCACAATATATGAGGCTCTGACCGGTATGGAGGTCACAATATTGAACATAGGGGTACACTTTTTTTGTTTGTACCGGCTATGGTTACACCAGGTACTCGTTATATTAATAGTGGATTGTGTTGGAGGCGGCGAGGGTTGTCACGGGATAGGGATTGTGGTGAGGGTTGGGAGCCACAATATCATTAGCTTGCTATATGAGGTCTGACCGGTATGGAGGTCACAAATATTGACATAGGGGGTACACTGTACCGGCTATGGTACACCAGGTACTCGTTATATTAATAGTGGAATTATGTTGAGGGTTGTGGATAGGGTTGGAGCCACAATATTCATTAGCTTGCTATATGAGGTCTGACGGTATGGAGGTACACAATATTGACATAGAGGGTACACTGTACCGGCTATGGTACACAAGGTACTCGTTATATTAATAGTTGGATTGTGTTGAGGGTTGTGGATAGGGTTTGGAGCCACAATATAATTAGCTTGATTACTATGAGGTCTGACCCCGGTATGGCCTGGAAGGTCACAATATTGACATAGGGGTACACTGTACCGGCTATGGTACACCAGGTACTCGTTATATTAAAGTTTGTGGATTTGTGTTGAGGGTTGTGGGATAGGGTCTGGAGCCACAATATCATTAGCTTGACTAATGAGGTCTGACCGGTATGGAGGTCACAATATTGACATAGGGGGTACACTGTACCGGCTATGGTACACCAGGTACTCGTTATATATAATAGTGGATTGTGTTGAGGGTTGGGGATAGGGTTGGAGCCACAATATCATTAGCTTGCTATATGAGGTCTGACCGGTATGGAGGTCACAATATTGACATAGGGGTACACTGTACCGGCTAGGGTACACCAGGTACTCGTTATATAATAGTGGATTGTGTTGAGGGTTGGGGATAGGGTCTGGAACCACAATATCATTAGCTTGACTGTTTATATGAGGTCTGACCGGTATGGAGGTCACAATATTGACATAGGGGTACACTGTACCGGCACAATATACCTAAGGGGTAAACTGTGACGGGGCTATGGTACACCAGGTACTCGTTATATTAATAGTGGATTGTGTTGAGGGTTGTGGATAGGGTCTGGAGCCACAATATCATTAGCTTGCTATATGAGGTCTGACCGGTATGGAGGTCACAATATTGACATAGGGGTACACTGTACCGGCTATGGTACACCAGGTACTCGTATATTAATAGTGGATTGTGTTGAGGGTTGTGGATAGGGTCTGGAGCCACAATATCATTAGCTTGCTATATAAGGTCTGACCGGTATGGAGGTCACAATATTGACATAGGGGTACACTGTACCGGCTATGGTACACCAGGTACTCGTTATATTAATAGTGGATTGTGTTGAGGGTTGTGGATAGGGTCTGGAGCCACAATATCATTAGCTTGCTATATGAGGTCTGACCGGTATGGAGGTCACAATATTGACATAGGGGTACACTGTACCGGCTATGGTACACCAGGTACTCGTCATATTAATAGTGGATTGTGTTGAGGGTTGGGGATAGGGTCTGGAGCCACAATATCATTAGCTTGCTATATGAGGTCTGACCGGTATGGAGGTCACAATATTGACATAGGGGTACAGTGTACCGGCTATGGTACACCAGGTACTCGTTATGTAAGTAGTGGATTGTGTTGAGGGTTGTGGATAGGGTCTGGAGCCATAAAATCATAGGCTTGCTATATGAGGTCTGACCGGTATGGAGGTCACAATATTGACATAGGGGTACACTGTACCGGCTATGGTACACCAGGTACTCGTTATATTAATAGTGGATTGTGGCTTGTACACCAGTACTCATTTATCTTAATAGTGGATTCTGTTTGGGTGGTTAGGGCCTGGAGCCACAATATCCTTAGCTTGCTATATGAGGTCTGACCGGTATGGAGGTCACAATATTGACATAGGGTAACACTGTACCGGCTATGGTACACCAGGTACGTTTATAGTAATAGTGGATTGTGTTGAGGGTTGTGGATAGGGTCTGGAGCCACAATAGCATTAGCTTGCTATATGAGGTCTGACCGGTATGGAGGTCACAATATTGACATAGGGGGACACTGTACCGGCTATGGGGATTGTGTTGAGGGTTTGGAGAGGGGCAGAACCATGAATACACCAGGTGGCCGGATTATCGTTATATTAATAGTTATATTAATGGATTGTGTTGAGGGTTGTGGATAGGGTCTGGAGCCACAATATCATTAGCTTGCTATATGAGGTCTGACCGGTATGGAGGTCACAATATTGACATAGGGGTACACTGTACCGGCTATGGTACACCAGGTACTCGTTATATTAATAGTGGATTGTGTTGAGGGTTGTGGATAGGGTCTGGGAGCCACAATATCATTAGCTTGCTTTTAATTTTTTATATGAGGTCTGGACGGGGGGGGGGGGTATGGAGGTCACAATATTGACATAGGGGTACACTGTACCGGCTATGGTACACCAGGTACTCGTTATATTAATAGTGGATTGTGTTGAGGGATGAGGATAGGGTCTGGAGCCACAATATCATTAGCTTGCTATATGAGGTCTGACCGGTATGGAGGTCACAATATTGACATAGAGGTACACTGTACCGGCTATGGTACACCAGGTACTCGTTATAAAAAGTGGATTGTGTGAGGGTTGGGGATAGGGAGTGAAGCACAATATAATTAGTTGCTATAGATGTATGACCGTTATGGAGGTCACAATATGGACATTTAAGGGTAAACTGTACCGGTATGGTACACCAGTACTCGTTATATTAATAATGGATGGTGTGAGGGTGGGGGGATAGGGTCTGGAGCACACAATATCATTAGCTGACTATATGAGGGTATGGTATGACCGGTATGGAGGTCTAATCTTGACATAGGGGTACACTGTAACCGGCTGGTACACAGGTCATGGGTATATTATTAGTGGACTTGTATTGAGGGCTGGGGATAGGGACGGGAGCCGCAATAGCATTAGCTTGACATATGAGGTCTTGACGGTTGGAGGTCACAAGTATTGCCATATGGGTACACTTGTGTCGGCAATGGAACACAAAGGATCACTTTATATTACTAGTGGAGTTGTGTTGAATGGGTTGGGGAAGGGTCTGGAGCCACAATATTAATTTGTTGGATATCTTAGGTCTGACCGGTATGGAGGTCACATTAATGACATAGAGAGTACACGCTGTACCGGCTATGGTACCACCAGGTAACGTTATATATTAATAGTGGATGAAAAATTGTGTTGAAGGGGTAGGGCGTAATAGGGTCTGGCGCCACAATATAATTAGATTGCTATATGAGGTCTGATCCGGTATGGGGATCACAAATTATTGGCATAGGGGTACACTGTACCGGCTATGGGTACACGAGGGTACCTAGTTATGTAATAGTGGATTGTGTTTGAGGGTTGGGGCAGGGTTCTGGCGCCCACAATATCATTAGCTTGAATCAATGAAGGTCTGGGAAGACCGGTATGGGGATGTGTCACAATATTGACATAGGGGTACACTGTACCGGCTATGGTACGACAAGGTAACTGGGTAGTAATAGTGGGAATTATGTTGAGGGTTGGGGATAGGGTATGGAGCCACAATATCATTAGCTTTGCCTAAATAAGGTCAAACGGTATGGAGCTCCACAATATTGACATAGGGGTACACATGTAATGGCGATGGTACACCAGGGACTCGTTATATTAATAGTGGATTGTGTTGAGGGTTGGGTAGATAGGGTCCTGGAGCACACAATATCATTAGCTGGCTA
Source organism: Paralithodes platypus (assembly GCA_032716605.1). Lineage (NCBI taxonomy): Eukaryota > Metazoa > Arthropoda > Malacostraca > Decapoda > Lithodidae > Paralithodes > Paralithodes platypus. The sequence goes on from CM064529.1 coordinate 217,230, forward strand.
TGTGAGGTCTGACCGATATAGGGGTCACAAATATTGACATAGGGGTTACAGAACTGTACCGGCTATGTTCCGTAACACAGGTACTACGTTATATTAATTAGTGGATGGTGCTTGAAGGGGGGGTTGGGGATAGGGTCTGGAGCCCACCTATCATTAGCTTGCTAACTAAGGTTTTCTATAACTGGTATAGAGGTCACAATATTGACATAGGGGTACACTGTACCGGCTATGGTACACAAGGTACACGTTATATTAATAGTGGATTGTGTTGAGGGTTGTGGATAGGGTCTGGAGCCACAATATCATTAGCTTGCTATATGAGGTCTGATCGGTATGGAGGTCACCATATTGACATAGGGGTACACTGTACCGGCTAAGGTAGACCAAGTACTCGTTTTATTAATAGTGGATTGTGTTGAGGGTTGGGGATAGTGGTATGGAGCCACAATATCATTAGCTTGCTAGATGAGGTATGACCGGTATGGAGGTAACAATATGGACAACGGCGTTACACTGTACCAGCTATGGTACACCAGGTTCTCGTTATATTAATAGTGGATTGTGTTGATGGTTGGGGATAGGGTCTGGAGCCACAATATCATTAGCTTGACATATGAGGTCTGGACCGGAAGGGAGGTCAGACTAATGACATAGGGGTACACTGTACCGCCTAAGGTACACCAGGTACTCGTTATAGTAATAGTGGATTGTGTTAAGGGTTGGGGAATAGGGGTGGAGCCACAATATCATTAGCTTGGTATATGAGGTCTGACCGGTATGGAGGTACCCAATATAAACATAGGGGTACCAACGGTACGGGCTATGGTACGCGAGGTATGCGTTATGTTAATAGTGGAGTCTGTTGAGGGTCGTGGATAGGCTCTGGAGCAACAATAACATTTGGCTTGTTATATAACGGTCTGACCGGTATGGAGGTCGCAATATTGACATAGGGGTACACTCCGTAACGGCTATGGTACTCAGGTACACGTTATAGTAATTAGTTGATTGTGTTGAGGGTTGGGGATAGGGTCTGGAGCCACAATATCATCTAGCTTCCAATATATGAGGGTCTGACCGGTATGGAGGTCACAATATTGACATAGGGGTACACTGTACCGGCTATGGTACACCAGGTACATGTTATATTATTAGTGGACTGTATTGAGGGCTGGGGATAGGGTCTGGAGCCGCAATATCATTAGCTTGACATATGAGGTCTGACCGGTATGGAGGTCACAATATTGCCATATGGGTACACTGTACCGGCAATGGAACACCAGGTACACTTTATATTAATAGTGGATTGTGTTGAAGGTTGGGGATAGGGTCTGGAGCCACAATATCATTTGCTTGCTATATGAGGTCTGACCGGTATGGAGGTCACAATATTGAAATAGGGGTACACTGTACCGGCTATGGTACACCAGGTACTCGTTATATCATATAGTGGGATGTCTGTTGCGGGTTGTGGATAGGGTCTGGAGCCATAATATAATTAGCGCGCGCTCATGAGGTCTCGAACGGTCGGCGAGGTCACAATATTAACATTGGGGTACAATGTACAGGCTATGGTACACCAGGCACTCGTGACATTAATAGTGGATTCTGTGTTGAGGGTTGGGGATAGGGGTCTGGAGCCACAATATCATTAGCTTGCTATATGAGGTCTGACCGGTATGGAGTATCACAGTATTGACATAGGGGGTACACCGTACCGGCTATGGTACAACCCCCGCCAGGTACTCGTTATATTAATAGTGGATTCTGTTGCGGGTTGGGGATAGGGTCTGGAGCCACGATATCATTAGCTTGCTATATGAGGTCTGACCGGTATGGAGGTCACAATATTGACATAGGGGTACACTGTACCGGCTATGGTACACCTGGTACTCGTTATATTAATAGTGGATTGTGTTGAGGGTTGTGGATAGGGAGTGAAGCCACAATATCATTAGCTTGCTATGTGATGTCTGACCGGTATGGAGGTCACAATATTGACATAGGGGTACACTGTACCGGCTATGGTACACCAGGTACTCGTTATATTAATAGTGGATTGTGTTGAGGGTTGGGGGATAGGGTATGGGGGGGGGCGCCACAATATCATTAGGATTGATATATGAGGTATGACACGGTATGGAGGTCACAGTATGAACATAGGGGTACAATCTACCGGCTATTGTACAACAGAGTACTCGTTATATTGATAGTGGATTTCTGTTGAGGGGTGTGGATAGGGTCTGGAGCCACAATACAATTCCCTTGCTATATGAGGACTGGCCGGTATGGAGGTCACAATATTGACATAGGGGTACAAGGTACCGGCAATGGTACACCAGGTACTCGTTATTGGAATAGTGGATTGTGGTGAGGGTTGGGGATAGGGTCTGGAGCCACAATAGATCATTAGCTTGCTATGTGAGGTCTGGACCGCTATGGAGGTCACAATATTGAACATTATGGGTAACACATGTAACGGCTATGGTAAACCAGGTACTCGTTATATTAATAGTGGATTCTGTGTGCGGGTGGGGATAGGGTCTGGAGCCACGATAATCATTAGCTTGCTATATGAGGTAGACCTGTATGGAGGTCACAATATTGACATCTGGGTACCACTTGTACCGGCTATGGTACACCAGGTAATCGTTCATTACTAGTGGATTGTGTTGAGGGTTGTGGAAGGGCTCTGGAGCAACAATATCATTTGTTTGATATATGAGGTCTGACCCGGTATGGAAGTCACAATATTTGAAATAGGGGTACACTGTACCGGCTATGGTACAACCAGGTACTCTGTTACATTAATAGTGGACCTTTATCCACCCACCCACCCCCCCCTTCTTTTGCAACCCCCCCCATTCTGTTGAGGGTTGTGGATGTAGGGTCTGGAGCCACCAATATCATTAGCTTGCTAGATGAGGTCTGACCGGTTATGGAGGTCACAGTATGGACGTTGGGGGTACACTGTACCGGTTATTGGTACACCAGGTAATCGTTATATTAATAGTGGATTGTGTTGCAGGGTTGGGGGGGACTAGGGTATGGAGCCGCAATATTCAATTAGCGTGCTATATGAGGTCTGACCGGGATGGAGGTCCACAATATTGACATAGGGGGTACACTGTACCGGACTATGGTGACACCAGGCTACTCGTTTATATGAATAGTGGATTGTGTTGAGGGTGAGGAGAGGGGCGTCTGGAGCCACAGTATCATTCGCTTGATATATGAGGTCGGACCGGTATGGAGGTAACAATATGAACATAGGGGTACACTGTAACGGCCACATGGTACACCAGGTGTACTCGACGTTATAGTAATAGTGTATTGTGTTGATGGTTGGGGGATAGGGTCTGGAGCCACAATTATCATTAGCTTGACTATATGAGGTATGACCGGTAGGGAGGTCACAATATGAACATAGGGGTACACTGTACCAGCTATGGTCCACCAGGTACTCGTTATATTAATAGTGGATTGTGTTGAGGGTTGGGATAGGGTATGGACGCACAATATCATTAGCTTGCCATATGAGGTCTGACCGAGTATGGAGGTCACAATATTCACATAGGGGCACACTGGACCGGCTATGGTAAACAAGGTACTCGTTATAGTAATAGTGGATTTATGTTGAGGGTTGTGGATCGGGTCGGGAGCACACAATATCATTAGCTTGTTATATAAGGTCTGACCGGTATGGAAGTGCAATATTGACATAGGGGTACACTGTACCGGCTATGGTACATCAGGTACCACGTTATATTAATAGTCGGATTGTGTTGAGGGTTGGTGGGCTAGGGTTCTGGAGCCAACCATATCATTAGCTTCACTATATGAGGTCTGACCAGGGTATGGAGGTCACAATATTGACATAGGGGCTAAACTGTACCGGCTATTGTAAACCAGGTTACACGTTATATGATTAGTGGCTTTGATGTATTGAGGGCTGGGGATAGGGTCTGGAGTCACAATATCAGTAGCTGGACTATATGATCCTTCGGTCTGACCGGTAAGGTATGGAGGTACACAATATTGACATATGGGTACATCTGTACCGGCTATGCGACAACAGGTTTTTATTTTTTTTTATCCCCCCCCCCCCCCCCCCCACCTGTATATTAATAGTGGATTGTGTTGAAGTTGGGGTGGATAGGGTCGGGAGCCACAATAACTATTGCTTGCTATATGAGGGCTTTCTGGTATGGAGGTCACAATATTGACATAACGGGTACACTGTACCGGCTAATGGTACACCAGGTATCTCGTTATATTAATAGTGGATTGTGTTAAGGGTTGTGGATAGGGTCCTGGAGCCACACTCATGGAGCTTGCTATATGCGGTCTGACCGGTTTGGAGGTCACAATATTCACCTAGGGGTACACTGCTACCGGCTAGGGTACAACAGGAACTCCTTCGATTAATAGTGGATTCTGTTGAGGGTTTGGGGATAGGGTCTGGAGCCACAATAAAATTAGCCTGCTACATTGGTCTGGACCGGTATGGATGTCGCAATAGTGTCATAGGGGTACACTGTAGCGGCTATGGTACACCAGGTACACGTTATATTAATGGTGGATTTGTGTTGAGGGTTGGGGATAGGGTATGGGGATGGAGGGGGAGGGTATGGGAGCGAGGAGGGAGAGAGAGAGGAGGGAGCCACATATTATTACCTTGCTATGTGAGGTCTGACCGGTATGGAAGGTCACAATATTGACATAGGGGTACACTGTAACGGCCTATGGGTAAACCAGGTACTAGTTATATTAATAGGGGATTTTGTGTGGAAAGGGTTGTGGATAGGGTCTGAGAAGCAATAATATCATTAGGCTTGCTATAAAAATGAGGTCTGACCGGTATGGAGGTCACAATATTAACATTAGGGGGGGGGGGGTACACTGTACCGGGGGGGGGGGGCTATGGTACGCCAGGTACTCGTTACATTAATAGTGGATTCTGTTGCGGGTTGGGGATAGGGTCTGGAGCCACAATATCATTAGCTTGCTATATGAGGTCTGACCGGTATGGAGGTCTCAGTATTGACATAGGGGTACACTGTACCGGCTATGGTACACCAGGTACTCGTTATATTAATAGTGGAATCTGTTGGGGGTTGGGGATAGGGTCTGGAGCCACGATGTCATTAGCTTGCTATATGAGGTCTGACCGGTATGGAGGTCACAATATTGACATAGGGGTACACTGTACCGGCTATGGTACACCAGGTACTCGTTATATTAATAGTGGATTGTGTTGAGGGTTGTGGATAGGGAGTGAAGCCACAATATCATTAGCTTGCTATGTGATGTCTGACCGGTATGGAGGTCACAATATTGACATAGGGGTACACTGTACCGGCTATGGTACACCAGGTACTCAGTAAATTAATAGTGGATTGTGTTGAGGGTTGGGGATAGGGTCTGGAGCCACAATATCATTAGCTTGCTATATGAGGTCTGACCGGTATGGAGGTCACAGTATTGACATAGGGGTACACTGTACCGGTTATTGTACACCAGGTACTCGTTATATTGATAGTGGATTCTGTTGAGGGTTGTGGATAGGGTCTGGAGCCACAATATCATTAGCTTGCTATATGGGGTCTGACCGGTATGGAGGTCACAATATTGACATAGGGGTACACTGTACCGGCAATGGTACACCAGGTACTCGTTATGGTAATAGTGGATTGTGTTGAGGGTTGGGGATAGGGTCTGGAGCCACAATATCATTAGCTTGCTATGTGAGGTCTGACCGCTATGGAGGTCACAATATTGACATAGGGGTACACTGTACCGGCTATGGTACACCAGGTACTCGTTATATTAATAGTGGATTCTGTTGCGGGTTGGGGATAGGGTCTGGAGCCACGATATCATTAGCTTGCTATATGAGGTTTCTGACTCAGGGGGGGGGGGGGGGGGGGGGTCTGGTATGGAGGGTCACACTATTGACATATGGGTAACACTGTACCGCTATGGTACACCAGGTACGCGTTATAGTAATAGTGGATTGGTGTTGATGGGTGGGGATTTAGGGTGCTGGAGTCCACAAATCATTGGTTTGCGATATGAGGTATGACCGGTATGGAAGGTTCACAATATTGACATAGGGGTACACTGTAACGGGTATGGTACACCACGGTACTCGTTACATTAATAGTGGATTCTGTTGAGGGTTGTGTGGATAGGTATGGAGCCAAAATATCCATTAGCTTGCTATATGAGGTCTGCCCGGTTTGGAGGTCACAGTATTGACGTTGGGGATACACGGTACCGGTTATGGCTACACCAGGTACTCGTTATATTAATAGTGGATTGTTTTTTTTTTGTTGAGGGTTGGGGATAGGGTCTGGAAGACCGCAATATTCAATTAGCGTGCTATATGTGGTCTGACAGGGATGGAGGTCACAATATTGCAAATAGGGGTACCACTGTACCGGCTATGGTTTACACCACGTACTCGTTAGAGAATAGTGGATTGTGTTGAGGGTTGAGGGAGGGGTATGGAGCCACAGGGATATCATTCGCCTTGCAATATGAGATCTGACAGGAATGGAGGACACACTATTGACATAGGGGGTACACTGTACCGGCCATGGTACACCTGGTACTCTTTATACTAATAGTGTATTGTGTTGAGGGTAGGGATAGGGTCTGGGCCCACAATATCATTAGCTTGCTATAAGACTCAGAGGTATGACCGGTGGAGGTTCACAAGATTGACATAGGGGTACACTTGTTACAGGCTATGAGTACACCAGGTACATCGTTATATTAATAGTGGATTCTGTTGCGGGTTGGGGAAGTTTAGGGTCTGGAGCCACAATATCATTCGCTGGCTATATGAGGGTCTGACCAGTATGGAGGTAACAATATTCACATAGGGGTACCACTGTACCGGGCTAGGGTACACCAGGGTACTCGTTATATTAATAGTGGATTCTGTTGAGGGTTGTGATCGGGTCTGGAGCCACAATATCATTAACTTGCTATAGGAGGTCTGACCGGTTATGGAGGTCACAGTATTGACATAGTGGTACAACTGTACCGGCTATGGTACACCAGGTAACTCGTTATAGTAATAGTGGAGTCTGTTGAGGGTTGTGGATAGGGTTTTTTTTTTTTTTCCCTGGAGCCCACAATATACATTTGCTGCTATATGAGGTCGGACCGGTATGGAGGTCACAATATTGACATAGGGGTACACTGTACCGGCTATGGTACACCAGGTACTCGTTGTATTAATAGTGGATTGTGTTGAGGGTTCTGGATAGGGTTTGAGAGCCACAATATCATTAGCTTGAACATAGGAGTGTTGGGGGGGTGAAAACGGGAATGGAAGGCACAATATTGACATATGGTACACTGTACCCGGCTATGGCTACACCAGGTACTCGTTATATTAATAGTGGATTGTGTTGAGGGCTCTGGATAAGGTCTGAAGCCACACTATCAATTAGCTTGACATATGAGGTCGACCGGTAATGGGGGTCACAATATTGAGACTAGGGGCAAAAGATGTAGCGGCTATGGTGTACCATAGCCGCTACAGTGTGCCCCCTCTATGGCACTATTGGGACCACCATACCGCGTCAGAATCATATGGCAAGCTAATGAATTTGGCTCCAGCCTTAGCCAGAGACTCAACAACAATACACTATTAATTAAACGAGTACCTGGTGTTTGTACCATAGCACGGTACAGTGTACCCCTCTAGTCAATATTGTGCCCTCCATACCGGTCAGGAACCTAATAGTCAAGCTAATGATCGTGGCTCCAAACCCTATCCAGGAACCTCAACACATCCACTATTACTAAAACGGAGTACCTGGTGTACCATAGCCGGTACAGTGTTACCCCTATGTCAATATTGTGACCTCAATACCGGGTCCAGACCTCATATAGCAAACAAATGATATTGGATGGCTCCAGACCCTTATCCACAAACCCAACAGACTCCACTATTAATATAACGAGTTACTGTTGTTTGTGTACCATAGACGGTACAGTGCATACCCTATGTCAAAACTGTGACCTCATACCGGTCAGACCCTCATATAGCAAGTTAAAGATATATTGTGGCTCCAAGAACATATCCACAACCCCTAAACAGAAATCCACTATTAATATAACGAGTAACTGGTGTTTACCCTAGCAGGGTTTACAGTGTACCCATATGTGAATACTGTGACCCTCCAAATTACTGGGTTCAGACCCTCATATAGCAAGCTAATGATATTGTGGCTCCAGCAACATATCCCCAACCCGCACGCAACAGAATCCACTATTTAAGATAACGATTAACTGTGTGTACCATAGCCGGTACAGTGTAACCCTATGTCAATATTGTGACCTCACATACCAGGGCAGACCTCTTATTAGCAAGCTAATTGATATTGTGGCCTCAAGGGCGCCAGACCTTAGCATAACCCTCAACACAATATAACGTATTACTATAACGAGTAACCGTGTGTACAATGGCGGCGGTACAGTGTAACCATTAGGTCAAATATTGTTGACCTCCATACCGGTCAGACCTATTAGCAAGCAAAAGCGAAAAAATGAACCTGTGGCTCCACGACCCTCCTACTCAACCATCAACACAATCCACTATTAATATAACCAGTACCTGTTTGTACCAAAGACGGTTACAGTTGTACCCCTATTTGTAAATATTGTGACCTCCATCCCGGGTTAAGACCTGTCCTATAGCCGCAAGATAATGATATTGCGGCGTCAAGGAACCTATACCCACCCTCAACACAATCCACTATTAATATAACGAGTACCTGGTTGTACCATAAACGGGTACAGTGTACCCAACGTCAATACTGTGAATCCATACAGGTCAGACCTAATATAGCAGGCTAATGTGTATTATTGTGGCTAAAGACCCTATCCACAACCCTCAACAGAATCCACTATTTAATGAACGAGTACCTGGGTGTGTTGTTTTTGTGTACCATAGCCGGTTAACAGTGTAACCCTATCGTCACTATTGTGATTACTACCGGTCAGACCTCATATATCAGACGATCATTACAAACAAAGATATTGTGGCTCAAGACACTATCCACAACCATCAACACAATCCACTATTAATTATTATAACGAGGTACCCTGGTTGTTTGTTTGTACCATAGCCGGAACAGGTTACCAGTATGGTCAATATTGTGACACCTTACCCTCCATACCGGTCAGACATCATTTATAGCAAGCTAATGATTATAGTGGCTCCAGACCCTATCCCCAACCGCGCAACGCAACAGGAATCCACTATTAATTATAACGAAAGTACCTGGTGTACCATAGCCGGTACAGTGTACCCCTATGTCAATTATTGTGACCCTCTCCTAGCGGTCAGACCTCACATAGCAAAAGCTAATGATATTGTGCGGCTCCAGACCCTATCCCCAACCATCAAAACAACTCCACTATTACCATAACGAAGTACCTGGTCTGTACCATTGCCGGTACAGTGTACACCTATCTATGTCAATATTGTGACCTCAATACCGGGTCATCAGACCTCATATAGCCAAGCTAATGATATTGTGGCTTCCAGACCTAATCCACAACCCTCAACATGGAATCCACTATCAATATAACGAGTACTGGGTCATGGTGTAAATAACCGGTAAGACAGTGTACCCCTATGTCAATACTGTGACATCCATAACGGTTCATAACTCATATAGCAAGCTAAATGATATTGTGGCTCAACGAACCTATCCCCCAACCCGTCAACACAATCAAACACTATTAATTTATAACGAGTACCTGGTTTGTACCATAGCCGGTACAGTGTACCCCTATGCCCTAGGTCAATATTTTTTTTGTGACCTCAATCTGTCAGGGCAGCACCCAACATAGCAAGCTAATGATATTGTGGCTTCACTCCCACTATCCACAACCCTCAACACAATACCACTATTGATATAACACGAGTCCTGGAGTACCTGGAAGGTACTTACTGGTTGTACCATAGCCGGTACAGTGTACCCCTATTTCAATATTGTGACCTCCATACCGGTCAGACGTCATATAGCAATCTAATGATATCGTGGGTCCAGGTCGGACCCTATCCCCAACCCCCAACAGAATCCACTATTAATCACTATATTATAACGAGTACCTGGTGAAACATAGCCGGTACCAGTGTTACCCCTATGTCAATACTGAGACCTCCATACCGGTCATTCAGACACCTCATATAGCAAAGCTAATGATTATGGTGGCTCCAGACCCTATCCCCAACCCGCAACAGACTCCACTAGTACTATAATGTAAGAGTAACTGGTTTGTACCATAGCCGGTACAGTGTTCCACCAAAAATGGTAATATTGGTGACCTCCATACCGGTCAGACCTCCATATAGCAAGCTAATGATTATATGTGGCTCCAGAAACCCTATCCACAACCCTCAACAGAATTTTTTTTTTTTCCACTATTAATTATAAACGACAGTAACTGGTGTACCATTAGACGGTTGTACAGTTGGTCAACCCCCCCGTATTGTCAATTTTGTGACCTCCATTCCGGTCAGACATCACATAGACAAGGTAATAATATTGTGGGCTCCATTACCATATATACCCAAACATCAACACAATCCAAATATTAATAATCCACTATTAATTTATTAACGTGTGTACCTGGTGTACAATAGCCGATACAGTGTACCCATTATGTCAATATTGTGGACCTCCATACCGGTCAGACCTCATGTAGCAGGATAAAAATTTTATTGTGGACATCCAGACCCTAGCCACAACCCTCAACAGAATCCACTATTTTAACTATAACGAGGACTGGTGTACCCATAGCCGCGGTTACAGTTGTACCCCTTATGGAATATTGTGACCTCCATACCGGTCAGACCTCCTATAGCAAGATAATGATATTGTGGCTACCAGGACCCCTACCATCCACAACCCTTTTAAAACAACAATCCACTATTAATATAACGGAGTACCTGGTTTTTTTTGTACCATAGACGGTACAGTTGTACCTGTATGTCAAGATTGTGACCTCCATACCGGTCAGACCTCATATATACGCAAGCAAATGATATTGTCGGCTCCAGACCCTATCCACAACCCCCCCCCTTCAACACAATCCAATATTAATGTAAAGTGTTTTACCTGGTGTTTCCATTGCCGGGGTACAGTGGACCAATAGGGCAAATATTGTGACCTCAATACCGGTCAGGACCTGACATATGTCCAAGCTAAGGATAGTGCGGCTCCAGACCCTATCCCCAGCCCCTCAATACAGTCCACTAATAATATAACGAGTGACTGGTGTACCATAGCCCGGGAAAGTGTACCCCTATTGTCAACTATTGTGGACTCCATACCGGGTCAGACCTTCATATAGGAGCTAATGATAGTGTTGGCTCCAGAACCTATCCCCAACCCTCAACACACACTCCAATATTAATATAACGTGTACCTGATGTACCATAGCCGGTACAGTGTCCCCCTAGTCGTCAATATTGCGACCTCCATACCGGTCAGTACCTTATATAACAAGCTAATGATACTTGTGGGACTCCAGAAAGACCCTTATTACACAACCCTCAACAGAATATCCACGATTAATTTATAACGAGTACCTGAGTGTACCATAAGCCGGGTACAGTGTACCCCCTTGTGAATATTGGGACCCCTCCATACCGGTCCTTCAGACCTCATATAGCAAGCTAATGATCTTGTGGCTCCAGGACTATCCTCACATCCCAACCCTTAACACCCCCCCCCCAATCCACTATTAATATAACGAGTAACTGTTTGTTTGTTACCATAGCCGGTACAGGCCACCCCTATGTCAATATGGGGACCTCCATACGGGTCAGCCCTCATATGTCAAGCTAATGGAGTTGTGGCGCCAGGACCCTATCCCCCACCATACAACACAAATACACTATTACTATACGCGTAAGGAACTTGTGGGCACATGGCCTGCGGTACAGTGTACCCCGATGTCAATATTGTGACCTCAAGCACATACCGGGTCAGACCTCATATAGCAAGCGAAATGATACTGTTTTTTTTTTTTCTTCTGGCTCCGGGACCCTATCCTCAACCCTCAAACACAATCCACTATTAATTAAACGAGTAGTACCCTGGTGTACCATAGCACGTCCAGTGTAACCCTTATGTCAATATTGTGACCTCCATACCGGTCAGGAACCTCATATAGCAAGCTAATGATATTGGGGATCCAGACCCCTATCCCAAACCCTCAACACAATCCACTAGTAATTAAACGAGTAACCTGGTGTACCATAAACCGGTACAGTGTACCCCAACGTCAAATACTGTGACCTCCCCCCATACCGGTAAGACCTCCAATAGATGAAAGCTAATGCTATTGTGGCATCTCCACGAATCCCTCTCCACAACCCCTCAATCAGAATCCACTAATTAATGTAACGGATACCTGGTGTTTGTTACAATAGCCGGTTACAGTGTGTGTACCCATATGTCAATATTGTGACCTCCATACCGGTCAGACCTCATTATAGCAAACAAATGATATTGTGGCTTCCAGACCCTTATCCACAACCATCAACACCCATCCACTATTAATATAAACAGGAGTACCTGGGGTACCATAGCGGGAACAGTGTACCCATATTGTGAAATATTGTGACCTCCATTACAGGTCAGACCTATTATAGGCAAGCTAATGAACTCGTTGGACAGACCCTAGCCCCAACCCGCCAACAGAAACCTCCACTATTAATATAACGAGTTACTGGTGTTGTAACATAGCCGGTACAGTGTACCCCTATGTCAATAATATTGTGACCTCCATACGCGGTCAGACCTCATATAGTCAAATAATGATATCTGTGGCTCCAGACCCTATTACCCAAACCTCAAACACACTCCACTATTACCATAAAGGAGTACATGGTGTACCATTGCCGGTACAGTGTACACCTATGTCAACCCCAATGCCATATTGTGACCGACATTACCGGTACAGACCTCATATAGGAAAGCTAATGATATTGTGGCTCCAGGACCCCCCCCCCCCCCCCCCCCCCCTAATCCACAACCCTCAAGCACAATGAAATCACTAATCAAATATAAACGAGTAAACTGGTGTACAATAGCCATGTAGAATTAGAGTTGTACCCCTATGTCAACTACTGTGACCTCCATAACGGTCATACCTCATATAGCAAGCGAATGATATTGTGGTATCCCCAGGACCCTATCCCCAACCATCAACACAATCCACTTATAATTATAACGAGTAACTGGTGTACCATAGCCGGTACAGGGTACCAACTATGTCAATATGTGTGACATCCATACCGGTCAGAAACACATAGCAAGCTAATGATATTTGTGGCTTCACTCCCTATCCACAAAACCTCAACACAATCCACTATTAATATACGAAGAGTACCAAGGTTTGTACCATAGCCGGTACAGTGTAACACCATGTCAATATTGTGACCTCCATACCGGTCAGACCTTCATATAGCAAGGTAATGATATCGTGGACACCAGGGACCCTATCCCCAAACCCCAACAGAAATCACAATATTAATATAACAGATGTACCTGGTGTACCATACAGCCGGGAAAGTGTATACACCTATGTCAATACTGAGACCTCCATACCGGTCAGGACTCATATAGCAAGCTAAGAATATTGTGGGCTCCCAGACCCTATCCACAACTCGCACAACAGATCCAACTATTAATGTAAACGAGTACATGGTGTAACATAGCCGGTACAGTGTACCCCAATGTCAATATTGTGAATCCATACCGGTCAGACCTAATATAGCAAGCATTAATGATAGTATGGCTCCAGACCCTATCCAAAAACCTCAAACAGAATCCACTATTAATATAACGCGTACCTGGTGTACCATAAGCCGGTAACAGTGTACCCCTAGGTCAATATTGGGGACCTCCATACCGGTCAGACATCATTAGCAAAGCAAGCAAAATGATATTGTGGCTCCAGGACCCCTATCCACAAACCTTCACAACACAATCCACTATTTAATATAAAGAGTACCTGGTGTTCCATAGCCGGTACAGTGTACCCCAATGTCAATATTGTGACCCTCCATAACGGTCAGGACATCAATTTGTCAAGCTAATGATATTGCGGCTCCAGACCCTATCCCAGACATCCCTCAACCACAAGCCACTAATAATATAAAGTGTACCTGGTGTACCATAGGCGGTACAGAGTCCCCCCATGCCAATATTGTGACCTCCATACCGGTCAGGGACATCATATAGGGAAGCTAATGATCTTGTGGCTCCCAGAACCCTATCCCCAAACCTCAACACAATAACACTATTAATCTAACGTGTACCTGATGTACCATAAGCCGGGTACAGTGTAACCTTATGTCAATATTGACGACCTCCATAACGGTCAGACCTTATATAACAAGCTAATCGCATATTGTGGAGCCAGACCCTATCCACAAACCGCATCAACAGGAATCCACTATAATATACCGAGTACCTGGTGTTACCATAGCCGGTACAGGTTGTACCCCTATGTGAATATTGGGCCACCTCCATACCGGTCAGAACTCATATAGCAAGCTGAATGATATTGTGGCTCCAGACCCTATACAAACCCTAACACAATCCACTATTAATTATAACGAGTACCTGGTTTTGTTACATAGCCGGTACAGGGTAACCCTATGTCAAGATTGTGAAATCAAGAACGGTCAGACCTCATATGTCAAAGATAATGATATTGTGGCTCCAGACCCTATCCCAAAAAATCAACACAATCCACTATTAATATAAACGAGAACCTGGGGTACCATAGCTGGTACCGTTGTACCCCGATGTCAATATTGTGACCATCCATACCGGTCAGACCTCATATGGCAAGCTAATGATATTCGGTGGCTCCAGACCCTATCCCCAACCCTACACACAATCCACTATTAATAAAAAACGAGTACCTGGTATACCTTAGCCGGTACAGTGTACCCCTATGTCAATAGGGTGACCTCCATACCATCAGACCTCATATAGCAAGATAATGATATGGTGGCTCCAGTGGACCCTATCCACAAACCCCTCAAAACAAATCCACTATTAATATAACGTGTAACTGGTGTTACATAGCCGGTACAGTGTACCCCTATGTCAATATTGCTGACCCTCTCTACCCAGTTAGACCTTAGTTAGCAAGCTAATGATGTTGTGGATCCAGAAACCTATCTCCACACCCTCCAACACCACTCCACTTATAATATAAAGTAGTACCCTGGTGTAACCTAGCCCGGGTACAGGTGTACACCTATGTCAATATTGTGACCTCCTTATATCGGTCAGGACCTCCACATAGCAAGCTAATGATATTGTGGCCTCCAGACCCTATTCCCAACCCTCAACACAAATCAATATTAATATAACGAGTACCTGGTGTACCATAGCCAGTACAGTGTACCCCTATGTCAATATTGTGATCTCCATACCGGTTTGACCTTAGTTAGCAAAGCTAATGATATTGTGGCTCCAGACCCTATCCCCAACCCTCAACATAATCCACTATTAATATAACCAGTACCTGTCGTACCATAGCCGGTACAGTGTACCCCTATGTCAATATTGTGACATCCATACCGGTCAGACCTCATATAAGCAAGGTAATGATATTGTGGCTCCAGGACCCTATCCCAAACCCTCAACACAATCCACTATTAATATAACTAGTACTCGTAGTCGTAAATAGCCGGTCCCGTGTCCCCCTATGCCAATATTGTGATCCCCATACCGATCAGACCGCCCCAATATAGAAAGCTAATGATATGTTGGCTTCCAGACCATATCCCCTACCATCCCCCCCCCCCAACACAATTCACTATTAATATAACGTGTACCTGGTGTACCATAGCCGGTACAGTGTACCTCTATGTCATTATTGTGACCTCCATACCGGTCAGACCTAATATAGCCAACAAATTATATTGTGGCTCCAAACCCTATTCACAAACACAGGCTAGGCGAACACCAGAATCCACTATTATAATAAGAGAGTTAACTTTTGTGTACCATAGCCGGTACAGTGTACCCCTATGTCAATACTGAGACCTCCATACCGTTCAGACCTCATCTAGCAAGCTTATGATATTGTGGTTCCAGACCATATCCACAACCCTCAACACAATTCACTATTATTATAACGTGTACCTGGTGTACCATAGCCCGGTACAGTGGACCCCTATGTCAATATTGTGACCTCTATTCCGGTCGGACATCAAATAGCAAGCTAATGATATTGTGGCACCAGACCCTATCCCAAACCATCAAACACAATTGCCACTCATTAATATAACGAGTACCCTGGTGTACCATAGCCGGGTACAGTGTACCCCTATGTCAATACTCTGACCTCCATACCGGTCAGACCTCAAATAGCAAGCTAATGATATTGTGGCACCAGACCCTATCCCAAACCCACAACACAATACATTATTAATATAACGAGTACCTGGTGTACAATAGCCGGTACAGTGTACACCCAACGTCAATAATGTGACATTCATACCGGTCAGAATCATATAGCAAGCTAATGATATTGTGGCTCCGGAACTATCCCCAACCCTCAACACAATCCATTATTAATTATAAACGAGTACCTGGTGTACCATAGCCGGGTAACAGTGTACCACTATGTCAATATTGTGACCTCTATACCTGTCAGACATCATATAGCAAGCCTAATGATAGTGTGGCCTGCAATACCTATCAACAACCATCAACCCAATCCACTATTAATATAACGATGTACCTGGTGTACCATAGCCGGTCCAGTGTACCCCCTATGTCAATATTGTGACCAGCATACCGGGGCAGAACTCATATAGCACGCTAATGATATCGTGGCTCTCCAGGACCCTATCCCCAACCCGCAACAGAATACACTATTAATATAACGCAGTAATGGTGTCCCATAGCCGGTACAGTCGTACCACTAATGTCAATACTTGTGACCTCCATAAACGGTAGGACCTCATATAGCAAGCTAATGATATTGTGGCTCCAGCCCCTATCCCCAAAACCATCAACACAATGCCACTATTACCATAACGAGTACCTGTGTGTACCATTGCCGGTACAGTGTACCCATAGGTCAAAATTGTGACCATCCATAGCCCGAGTCAGACCCCATGATATTTTAGCAAGCTAATGATATTGTGGCTCCAGACCCTATCCCCTACCCTCAACACCAATCCACTAGTTAATATAACGCGTACCTGGTGTACCATAGCCGGTACAGTGTTACCCCTATGTCAATATTGTGACCAATTACCGGTCAGACCCTCATATAGCAAGCTAATGATATTGTTTTGGCTCCAGGACCCTATCCACAACCCTCAACAGAATCCACTATTAATATAAGCCCCGTAATGGTGTACCATAGCCAGTACAGTGTATCCCTATGTAAAAATTGTGACTGCCATACCGGTCAGACCTCACTATAGCAAGCTAATGCCGATTGTGGCTCCAGACCCTATCAACAAACCCTCAAACACAATCCACTATCAATATAACGAGTTTGAGGGGTGTACCATAGCCGGTACATGTTGTACCCCTACGTCAATACTGTGACCTCAATACCGGTCAGAACCCCATCATATAGAAACTAATAATATTGTGGCTCCAGACCCGATCCCAACACTCAACACAATCCACTATTAATATAACGAGTAATGGTGTACCATCCCGAACCGGCCTCCCCCCACCATGCCCTAACCCAACCTACCCCTCGATCCTGAATATCTGTGACCGGCCTATTACCGGGTCAGGGGACCTCACCATAGCAAGATAATGATATTGGTGGAAACCCAGACGCTATATGTCACCATGGGTACCCTAAACACAATAAACTATTATATATAACGAGTACCTGTGCGTGTACGAGTAGCCGCGATGGTACAGTGTACCCCTATGTCAATATTGGTGACATCCATTACCGGTCCGACACATCATATGAGCAAGGCTAAACGAATGAATTGTGGATCAGGCAGACACTTATCCGCCAACCCTCACCACAATCCCACTATTAATATCACGAGTACCCAGATGTCCCATAGCCGGGCTACAGTGGTACCGCTATGTCAATAATTGTGATCCCCCTACCGATCAGGACTCACTATAGCCGTCATATGAAATTGTGGCTATGGACCCTGTCCCCCAAGCGGCAAACAGAAAGTCCACGAGTAATACTAAACGAGTACCTGGTGGGGACCATAGCCGGTACAAGTGTTACCCCTTTGTCAATTAATGAGACCTCCATAACGGTCAGACATCATATAGCAAGATAATTATAGTGTGGCTCCATGACTCCTATCCCCAAACCAGCAACAGAATCCACTATTAGATATAACGAGCAATCCTGGTTTACCATAGCCGGTACAGTGGTGGCCCGACTATGTCAAAATTGTGACACTCCATTACGGTCAAGACCTCATATAGAAGGCTTAAAATTGGATAATTGTGGCCTCCAGACCCCGTAAGTCGACACTAAACCATCAACAAGAAATCCACTATTAAATATAACGAGTACCTGGTGATAACATAGCCCGGTGCATTGTAATCCCGATGTGAATATTGTTGCCTTCACATAAACGAGTGTCAGCCCTCATATAGGGAAGAGATAATGAATATTGTGTTTTTTGCTCCAGAACACTATCACCAACACCGTAACCCACAATCCACCAATTTAAAAGAAACGAGTACCTGGCGTACCATAGCCGGTACAGTGTACCCCTACTGTCAATATTGTGACCTCCATACCGGTCAGACCTCATATAGTTCAAGCTCATGATATTGTCGGCTCCAGACCCTATCCCCAACACCTCGCAACACAGGGTCCACTAGAATATATATAACGTGTACCTGTGGTACCAATAAGACCGGATACAAGTGTTACCCCAGTATGTCAATATTGTGACCTCGACGTAAGGTCAGACCTCATTAAGAGAAGGACCAAGCTATCATGATAAAAGATGGAGTGGCTCCAGGGACCCTCTCTCCCCCACCCCTCAACACAATCCACTATTAATATAGACGCAGTTACTTGGTGGACCATAGCCACGACAGTGTACCCCTATGTCTAATATGGGCACCTCCATACCGATCAGACCTCATATAGCAAGTACAATGACATAGTGTGGCTCCGAAGGAACTATCCACAACCCTCAACAGAGCCGCACCTATTAATATAACGAGTACCTGGTGGCCCATAGCAGGTACAGTGTACCCCTATGTCAATATTGTGACCTTCCATACTGGTCAGAACTCATTATTGCAAGCTAATGATATTGTGGTCTCCAGAACCTATCCACAACCCATCCACAGAATCCACTATTAATTTATAACGGAGTAAATTGGTGTACCCATAGCCGGTACAAGGGTAACCCTATGTCAATATTGTGACCTCCAATACCGGGTCAGGACCTCAAATAGCAAGCTAAATGATATTGTGGCATCCCAGACCCTATCCCCAACCATCAACACAATCACATCTATTAATATAACGTGTACACTGGTGTTTAACCAGTAGCCGGTAACAGTGTACCCCTAGGTTCCCCATATTGTGACCTCTAATACAGTTAGACCTTCGTTTAGCAAGATAATGATATTGTGGCTCCAGACCCTATCTCACACCCTCAACACAAATCCACTATTAATATAACGACGTACCAGGTCGTACCAAAGCCGGTTACAAGTGTAACCCTATTCTCAATATTGTGACCTCCATACCGGTTGACCTTCATATAGCAAGCTAATGATATTGTGGCTCCAGACCATATCACCCAACCCCTCAACACAGTCCACTAAGAATATAACGTGTACCTGGTGGTAACATAGCCGGTTCAGTGTACCCCTATGTCAATATTGTGACCTCCATACCGGTCAGACCTCATATAGCAAGCCTATGATATTGTGGCTCCAGACACTATCCCCAACCATCAGCACAATCCACTATTAATATAAAAGAGTACGATTTGGTGTACCATAGACGGTGTACAGTGTACCCCTATGTCAATATGGTGACCTCCATACCGAATCAGACCTCATATAGGCAAGTTAATGATATTGTGGCTCCAGGACCCTATATCCACAACCCTCAACAGAATACACTATTAATTTATAACGAGTACCTGGTGCACACATAGCCGGTCCAGTGTACCCCTATGTAAAGATTGTGACCTCAATACCGGTCAGACCTCACATAGCACGCTAATGATATTGTGGCTCCAGGACACGGTATACCCAACCCTCAAAACAATCCACTAATTAATATAAACGTGTACCTGGTGTACCATAGCCGGTACAGTGTACCACCTATCGTTCAGATTGTGACCTAGTATACCAGTTAGAACTTAGTTAGCAAGCTAATGAATATTGTGGGTCCAGACCATAATCTCCAAACCCTCAACACAATCCACTATTAATAAATTTTAAACAGAAGTACCTGTCGTACCAAAGACGGTACAGTGTACCCATTATCTCAATAT
This sequence comes from Paralithodes platypus, assembly GCA_032716605.1. Classification (NCBI taxonomy): domain Eukaryota; kingdom Metazoa; phylum Arthropoda; class Malacostraca; order Decapoda; family Lithodidae; genus Paralithodes; species Paralithodes platypus. Next base: position 237,775 of record CM064529.1, read on the forward strand.
GGTGACCCTCAATCACGGTCCGACCTCATATAAGCAAGGCTAATGATATTGTGGCCTTCCCGGACCCTATCCACAAACCCTCAACACAATCCACTATTAATATAACGAGGACATGGTGTACCCGAGCCGGTACAGTGTACCCCTATGTCCATATTGTGATCCACCATAAGATCAGACCTCAGATAGCAAGCTAAGGATATTGTGGCTCCAGACTCCTATCCACAACCCTTCAACAGAATAAACTATTAATATAATGAGTACCTGGTGTACAATGAGCCGGTACAGGGTACCCCTATGTAAATAAATTGTGACCTACATACCGATCAGGACTCATATAGCAAAGCTAAAATATTGTGGCTCAAGACCCTATCCACAACCCTAACCAAAATCCACTATTATAGATAACGTGTACATGGTGTACCATAGCCGGTACAGTGTTACCCTATGTCAATATTGTGACCTCCATACCGGTCAGACCTCATATAGCAAGCTAATGATATTGTGGATCCAGACCCTATCCACAACCCTCAACACAATCCACTATGAGATATAACGAGTAACTGTGTGTACCATAGCCGGTACAGTGTACCCAATATGTCCAATATTGTGACCCTCCATACCGGTTTTTGCACTCTAGTTAGCAAGCTTTTTTTTAATGATATTGTGGCTCTAGACACCTATCCCCCAACCCTCAACACAATCGACTATTAATATAACGAGGACATGGTGTACCATCGCGGGAAACGTGTACCCCTAGGTCAATATTGTGGCCCTCATACCGATAATACCTCATATACCCATAAGCTAATCATATTGTGGCTCCAGACCCTATATACCACAACCCTCAACCCAACTCCACTATTAATAGTAACGAGTACCTGGATTGTACCATAGCCGGTACAGTGTACCCCTATGTGAATAGGTGACCTCAATACCGGTCAGACCTCATATAGCAAGCTAATGATATTGTGGATATGGACCCTATCCACAACCCTCAACACAATCCACTATTAATATAACGAGTATTTGGTGTTAACATAACCGGTACAGTGTACCCCTCCGTCAATATTCTGTCTGCCCTACATACCGGTTCAGACCCCATTATAGGCAAGCTAATTATATTGTGGCTCCAGAACCGATCCACAACCCTCAACACTAAATCCACGATTAATATAACGAGTACCTGGTTTGTACCATCGCCGGTACAGTGTTACCCCTAGGTCAAGATTGTGACCCTCCATAACCGGTCAGACCACACCTCGCAAGGTTAATGAATATTGGGGCTCCCCCAGACCCTATTCCACAAACCTAAACACAATCCACTATTAATATAACGTGTACCTGGTGTACAATAGCCGGTACAGTGTACCCCTATGTCAATATTGTGACCTCCATACCGGTCAGACCTCATGTAGCAAGCTAGCGATAGTGTGGCTCCAGGACCCGATAAACAACCCTCAACACAATCCACAATTAATATAACCGTGTAACCTGGTGTACAATAGCCGGTACAGTTGTACCCCTATGTCAATATTGTGACCTCCATACCGGTCAGACTTTATATAACAAGGTAATGTTAGTTGTGGCTCCAGACCCTATCCACACACCCTCAACAGGACTCAAAGTTAATATAACGCGTACCTGGTGGTAACCATAGCCGGTACCGTGTACAACTATGTCAATACCGTTTGTGACCGCCATACCGAGTAAGACCTCATAGTAGCAAGATAATGATATTGTGGCTCCAGGACACCTAGTACCAACCCTTCAACACCATCCACTATTAATATAACGCAGTACCTGGTGTACCATAGCGGTTACAGTATACCCCTATGTCAATATTGTGACCATCCCATACCACGGTCAGGACCTCATATGTCACGCTAATGATATTGACGCTCCAGGACCATATCACCAACCCTCAAAACAGTCCACTAATAATAATAAAACGTGTACCTGGTTGTACCATGAGCCCGGCATAACGTGTACCCCTAGGGCAATATTGTGACCTCCATGTCGGTAGACCGCATATGTCAACGCTATGATATTGTGGCTCCAGACCATATCCACAAACTTCAACACAATCCACTGGGATAGGGTCGGAGCCACAATATCATAGCTTTCTATATGAGGTCTGATGTATGGAGGTCACAATATTGACATAGGGGTACACGTACCGGCTATGGTAACCACCAGGTACCGTTATATTAATAGAAGAGTGCCCTGGGTGTACTCATAGCTCGGTACGTTGTACCACATTATGTCAATATTGTGTGACCTCCATTTTTAAACCCCGGGGGGTCAGACACTCATATAGCAAGCTCATGATATTGTGGCTCCAGACCCTATCCCCAAAACCCTCAACACCAATACACTATTAATATAACGAGTAACCTGGTGTACCATAGCCGGTCCAGTGTACACCTATGTCAAATATTGTGACCTCCATACCGGTCAGACCTCATATAGCAAGCTATGGAGGTCACAATATTGACATAGGGGTACACTGTACCGGCTATGGTACACCAGGTACTCGTTATATTAATAGTGGATTGTGTTGGAGAGGGTTGTGGCTAGGGTTTAGCCTCAATATCATTAGCTTGCTATATAAGAACTGACCGGTATAGAGATCACAAATATGACATAGGGGTACACTTTACCGGCTATGGTACACCAGGTACTCGATATAGTAATGGTGTTGTATTGAGGGTTGTGGATAGGGTCTAGAGCCACAATATCATAAGCTTGCCATATGAGGTCTGACCAGTATGGAGGTTACAATATTGACATAGGGGTACACTGTACCGGCTATGGTACACAAGGTACTCGTTATATTAATAGTGGATTGTGTTGAGGGTTGTGGATAGGGTCTGGAGCCACAATATCTTTAGCTTGCTATATGAGGTCTGACCGGTATGGAGGGTACAATATTGACATAGGAGTTCACTGTACCGGCTATGGTACACCAGGTACTCGTTATATTAATAGTGGATATAATTGAGGGTTGTGGATAGGGTCTGGAGCCACAATATCATTAGCTTGCCATATGAGGTCTGACCAGTATGGAGGTCACAATATTGACATAGGGGTACACTGTACCGGCTATTGTACACCAGGTACTCATTATATTAATAGTGATTGTGTTGAGGGTTGGGGATGGTGTCTGGAATGACAATATTATTAGCTTGCTATATGAGGTCTAACACAATCCACTATTAATATAACGAGTACCTGGTGTACCATAACCGGTACAGTGTACCCCTACGTCAATATTGTGACCTCCATACCGGTTAGACCTCATATGTCAAGCTAATGATATTGAGGCTATGGACCCTATGGACGTTTACATTGTGTTGCCAAATATCAAACATTAACTTGTCATTATGTACAGTAGACTAGCAATGTTTTATTTACATCGTTCTTGTTTGTTCAATACAAGTTTCATTATCACCGTATTTAATTCATATTTTGGCACGTGTCAAAGATATAAACAAACAATGTATTCCATAGGTTATGAAACACGTTTTTTTTTTACTAAAAATACGTTATGGACGTGTTAACAGTATGTTTGGTAATGTCATTAATGAATGTTATATTAGAACCTCTTAAAAACGTTGATATGACATTTAGTTAGAAACCATTGTAATTGAGGGTTGTGGATAGGGTCTGGAGCCACGTTTTAGTAGTAGATGTCGTAGTAGTAGTTGTAGATGTGATATGTTAGTATTAATGTAACATAACGTTTAACTTTAACTCTACATATACTGTATAATATACACGGATTTTTTTTTTTTTTTTTTTTAGTGAAAATACATTCAATGATACCAAATAGACAAGTTTTGTACACGTGTATTATACAACCTTCCTACTTAGGTTCCCTTTTTTAGCTTGCTATATGAGGTCTGACCGGTATGGAGGTCACAATAGCCATTATATAGACTACAGACGTTAAATTTACATTTTTCTTGTTTGTTCAATACCAGTCGCATTATGGTACACACATACTCGTTATATTAATAGTCCCATAAGTTATGACACACGATTTGTAGTTACTAACTTAGAATGTTGTGACGTGTTTACACTATGTGAAGTTAGGTCAATAATGGTGTCATTAAAACATTATAAAACGTCTTTAGACGTAATTTTAGAAACGTTGTGATATAACCACACCAGCATAAGCCACAATATCATTAGCTTGCTATATGAGGTCTGACCGGTATGGAGGTTTGGGTAGGAAACAAACTAGAAACCTCCCATTAAGAAGTAGTTATGTCCTCTCTACACTATCAACTATCTATTGCTTCTGATATTGAGAGAAAGAGCCATATATGTAGTCAGTAAACAAGGGTTATGCAGAGGGCTTTAAGGAGAGATCTCCACTAGAGGGATTTTTTTCTTGACCCCTTTCTCCCTCATGTTTAGCCCCATTGCTTTTGATATTATAAAACGTTCGCCCCGTTAGTTTGGCGATTTTAAGAACTTTCACCCCATTTTAAGACCTTTCGTGCCATTCAGGTGTCGATTTTATCCTAGCGAGCGATAGCGAGCCTGTAACTTAAGAGGAAACGGCCTTCGGCCGGGACATTTTTCTACCGAAAAATGTACAAATTAATCTTGAAAGGGACTCAAGGGGGTGCAATTTTAAGCTTGCTGGAGGAGTAGGAAACAAACTAGAAACCTCCCCTTAAGAAGTAGTTATGTCCTCTCTACACTATCACCTATCTATTACTTCTGATATTGAGAGAAAGAGCCATATAATATGTAGTCAGTAAACAAGGGTTATGCAGAGGGCTTTAATTGGCTTCTTATAATTATTAGGTGTACTGTACCCTCTTTATATAAACACACATTGCTGCTGATATAGATGAAAAGGTTTGATTTGATGATATAGTATTTTGATATATGTTCTTCTCTCGTCACCTATTTTTTCCTTTCTAGAGTCTTTTGCTGATCCTCCCTACCCCTTGTGTACAAAGTACAAAGGAGTACAAAGGAAATCAAGCAACAACAGATCTAGTGACCCTTCTAGGTTGCTTGTCCTCCAAAACACTGAGGATCAAGTGTCCAAACAGTGGTTTAGAGTGGGTAAGGGAACATTGGAAAGGGAATTACTGCCCTGGAACTAATGTCCGTGGCAGGATTAGGAAGTTAGTAGGGGACAGATGGGTTAGTAAGTACACCAGGTACTCGTTATATTAATAGTGGATTGTGTTGAGGGTTGGGGATAGGGTCTGGAGCCACAATATCATACAAACGCAGTCAGTCGCGGGTTTGATGCGAGATATTTGTCTAGGCGGAGTTTAAATGAATCAACGGTGATGCAGTCTATAACGTTTCGGGGAAGCCCATTCCACAAGTTGACAACTCGATTGAAGAAGAAATTCTTAGATTCGTGTGAGTTAAAAGATTTACCAATAATTTTGCAACCGTTTCCCCGCGTGTAATTAGATTGGTCGATAGTGAAGTACTTACTACAGTTCATATTGTCGATGCCTTTGATGATTTTGAACACTTGAATTAAGTCACCTCTTAATCTGCGCTGGGTTAAAGGAAATAGATTTAATTCTCTAAGACGCTCTTCGTATGGTTTGTTCTTTAGGCTAGGTATCATTTTGGTAACTCTACGTTGAACTCGTTCTAGCTTGTTTATATCTTTTTGGTAATAAGGGCACCAGGATTGAACGCAGTATTCCAGAAGAGGGCGGACTAAGGAATTGTAAAGGGTTAGGATAACTTCTTTGGATTTATGCTCAAATGACCTGCCTATAAAGCCAATTATTTTGTTTGCCTTCTTAACAACTTCTGAACATTGTTGACTCGGTTTTAGGTTACTCGATATTGTTACTCCCAGATCGGTTTCTCTGTTTACATTCTTAAGCTGAGTGCCATTCATCGAATAGTTTGCTTTCTCATTTAGGTATCCGATATGTAGTACTTTACATTTATCCGCATTGAAACTCATTTGCCAAATTTGGGCCCAACATGACAATTTATCTAGATTGTGTTGCATATCGTCAACTTGTTCTTTTGAGAGTACGCTATTTGCAATTTTTGTATCGTCAGCAAATTTTGAGATTGTACAGGTGAGACCCTCATCTATGTCGTTGATGTAAATTAGAAAGAGAATTGGTCCTAGTACCGATCCCTGGGGTACCCCGCTACTTACATTGGTCCATTTAGATGCCTTACCGTTTATGACTACTCTTTGCTTTCTGTCGCTGAGCCAATTTTCTATCCATTTCAACACACCGTCTTGTATTCCATGCGCTTTTAGTTTTAGCAGTAAACGTTTGTGGGGAACTTTGTCAAAGGCCTTTTGAAAATCAAGGTATATAATATCTACAGCTTTACTCTCATCGTAGAGGTTGAGGATATCGTGGAAGAAGTCTAAGAGGTTTGTTAAACAGGAACGTTTTTTACGAAAGCCGTGTTGAGTATCTTTAAGTATGTTATTTTCCTCTAAGTGATTTACGAGTCTGTCTCGTATGACCGTTTCTAGCATTTTACATACAACTGAGGTTAAGCTAATTGGACGATAGTTACTGGGTAGGGATTTGCTGCCTTTTTTGAATATCGGTGTTACGTTGGCTAGCTTCCACTGATCAGGCATAGTTCCAGACTGCAAGGATTTATTGAATAGTAATGTCAGTGGTTTGGAGAGCTCATTGTGGGAGGGTGACGTAGAATATCGGGAAATTTATTATTTGGTTTCGTATTATCTCATCTCCTAGGAAATACAGTATAGTCAAAGATCATCATATATGATGTTTGCATATTGAAGGGGTTTCTTTGTTTAAATAATTGTGAAAAATACCTTGCAAAGACTGTTTTACACTAGATTAATCTTTCACACTTGTTTAATGTGACCGGTAAGCACTGGAATATCAGAGAGGATTTCATTTATTAATGGTTTGTTAAAAATGTAACGAAATTAGAGGGCAATTTAGGCTGTATTTATTCAGCTGCACTTATCGACTGATTTTTTTATTTAATTAATCTACATACTTCATGGAGCAGCTGTCCTTCTGCTAGTTCATCTTTAAGAATAAGATATCAAGTTATGGCCTCTGGTCTCATAGTGGATTGTGTTGAGGGTTGGGGATAGGGTCTGGAGCCACAATATCATTAGCGGTAGTAAAAAAGTTGTCGGGTTCATAAAGTAAGATAGTTGTGTTAGTGGCTGAGAGTGTTGCCTTCATAACCTGTGTGTACTCGTTATATTAATAGTGGATTGTGTTGAGGGTTGGGGATAGGGTCTGGAGCCACAATATCATTACTTCATAACCTGTGTGTGCATTAGCTTGCTATATGAGGTCTGACCGGTATGGATGAGAGTGTTGCCTTCATAACCTGTGTGTGTGGCTGAGAGTGTTGCCTTCATAACCTGTGTGTGTGTGTGTGTTGTGTTAGTGGCTGAGTGTTGCCGTCACTACCCTTGTGTGTGTGTGTGTGTTAGTGGCTGAGAGCGTTGCCTTCATAACCTGTGTGTGTGTGTGTGTGTGTGGCTGAGAGTGTTGCCTTCATAACCTGTGTGTGTGTGTGTGTGTGTGTGTGTGTGTGTGTGTGGTGGGTGTGTGTGTGTGGTGGGTGTGTGTGTGTGGGTGTGTGTGTGTGTGTGTGTGTGTGTGGGTGTGTGTGTGTGTGTGTGTGTGTGTGTGTGTGTGTGTGTGTGTGTGTGTGTGTGTGTGTGTGTGTGTGTGGTGTGGGTGTGTGTGTGTGTGTTGTGTGTGTGTGTGTGTGTGTGTGTGTGTGTGTGTGTGTGTGTGTGTGTGTGTGTGTGTGTGACAATAATAGTGTATACTTTTGTAGGTTGTGTGTGTGTGTGTGTGTGTGTGTGTGTGTGTGTGTGTGTGTGTGTGTGTGTGTGTGTGTGTGTGTGTGTGTGTGTGTGTTAATCACACTCTCTTGTTCGTCAAGGGGAATCCACGCAATGCGAGCTAAGATTATATGTGTGTGTGTGTGTGTGGGTGTGGGTGTGGGTGTGGGTGTGGGTGTGGGTGTGTGTGTGTTTGTGTGTATGTGTGTGTGTACAATATAACACGTCGCTGGTATTCAATGGGTTAATACACATTTTGCAGTTCGAGAGTTCATACTTGGCCCGGATTTATGTCGTTGAGTGTACATCATTTTCAATTGGCAAATAGCCAATTTCCAATAAATTACACGTCACCGGTACTGGAAGGGTTAAATAAATGAGAGCACACACACAATCTCTTACATACCGTAGCCACCGCCAATTATTGATTTTGGGGTGTTGCAGCGTTACTGTGATCATAATTCATTCCCTCCAGAGTAAAAACAGAAACACTCACGCCTGATACCCAATTCATAGCCACGCATACAAAGGAATACAGAAACACACGCGGAAAAAGACACGCGCTGATTTTTTGGGGGGGCACAAGGCGGAGGTGGCAATCGCATAGTCTCTCTCGGCTTTCAACGTCCGTTCGTCCCTCATCCTCCACACACACGCAAGACACAAACAACCAAGTCACACGACTCACACGACACACCCACACACGCACGCAGCGGCTCAAACCAATCACTCGCCTACAGTTATGTTATAAAGCAACTTTTGTGCATGCAATTATTGCAAATTATCAGTGTAAAAATTAAACTAAACTGGCAAAACCTATGAACAGAATGGCTAATTATACATGTCTTTTTATTTGCCTTTGATTTTCCCACAATATATATATATATATATTATAAGTATATAGTATAAGATATATATATTATAGTTATATATCACCGGGTGATATATGTTATAGGTATATTCTCAAAAGAATCAGTACAGTCGTGGTCAAGAACTACTAGACATTTTTCTCTCACTCACTCTCTCCCTCCCTCTCTCTCGTCTCTAAAATACAAAATAATCCGTTGGCTTAAGTATACAGACCTCCATCTCAATCTAGCAAAGATGACCGAGAAATTTATGAACAAATTGCAGATGTAAGTACGTCACAAGAGACCGTATTTATATGGCGTACTTTAATTTACCATGTGACCAAGTGGGCAGATAACCCTATCTTCACACTCCCGGACATGACTTGTATACGAACTTGCAAGAGAGTTCGCTTTAATAACAATTTGTTCGAACAGGGAACAGCCGACCCGTGGTAATCACTTTCTTGAACATTGTACTGTTGGCAGACAACAACGAAGAATTAATAGAGAATTTGTAATGTGTCGGTGATTGAATTTCAGATAACAGCGTACCATCGTACGATAACTTTCACTTTAAACTTTACTAGTAACGAGCCAAAGTAGTAGCATCGAAAAAGGTCCCATAATTTCAAGAAAAGCAAACTTTCATAAACTTAGAAGCTATGTAAAAGAAACTGACTGGAGCTTTTTTAATGTTAACAATACGACAAAACTACATCTTGGAATTTATTCGAAACCGACTTACCTACAAGCAGTGCAAGACTGCATACCATCGAAAATACGGCGTTCCAGGCCATAATTGAATAAGCCAAATGGTGGAATAAAAATCTTTCAAACTGGGCTGCTTGCTACAGAAATTTGCTAATGATAGATTAAAATCCTCACAAAATGAGAGAGTAACTGGTGAAATATAAATTGTAGAGCTACGGCCTCAAAGGACCAAAAAGTTAATTAAGGCAAAGTAAAAAGTACCGCTAGGAGTTACATATTGCGAATCAAGTAAAACAAACCCCGAGAATAATTCTATCAGTTTATATCATAACGAAAAAGTAGTTACTTCAACTGTTGTGTACCAGTTAGTCGATGGAAATTGGGAAAATGGAACAAAACAAATTAAACCCACCAAAAACCTAAAAGACGAAGTACAAATGAGTAATGCCCTCAATACCTCTTTCTTTGGCATCAGTTTTTACAAACAGAAGGGAACCTCAGTGAATATCCCTACACCATCGCCGATTCAGATTGATAATTCAGATGTTCTAAGCAATATCACCGTTGTACAGAGGATAGAAGAAAGTAATTGAATTGTTTTAGATAAACTCAAGGTAAATCAAAACGCCATGAGCCTGATACAATCTACGCCTAGACGTTCTAAAGGAAGCTAAGGACTGGCAGCTCTCACAAAACCACTTGACATTAGCTATTCAATAAATCCTGTGCAGGTCTGGAACTATGCCTGATCAGTGGACCGAATAGATAGCCAACGTAAGCACCGATATTCAAAAAAAGGCAGCAGCAATCCCGTACCCAGTAACTATCGTCCAATTAGGCGTAACCTCAGTTGTATGTAAAATGCTAGAAAACGGTCATAAGAGACACTCGTAAATCATCTTAGAGGAACGTAACATACTTAAAGAGTACTCACACACGAGAACGAGCTAAATTCGTAAAAAACGTTTCCTGTTTAACAAACCTCTCCTAGACTTCTTTCACGAAATATACCTCAACCTCGTACGATGAGACGTAAAGCTGTAGAAAGATATATACTATAATCCCTTGATGTTTCAAAAGTCTTTGACAAAGTTGCCCCACAAACGTTTACTGCTAAGAACTAGAAAGCGCATGGAATACAAGACCGGTGTGTTGAAATGGATAGAGAGTAGCTCAGCAGACAGGAGAAGAACAAAGAGTAGTCATCAACGGTAAGAGCGTCTAAATTGGACCAATGTAAGGTAATCGCGTGGTACCCCAGGGATCGGTACTAGAGGACCATAATTCTCCTTTCTAATTTTACAAAATCACGACATCGAGTGAGGGTCCCTCACCTGGTAACAAATCTCGAAGCATTTGTGGCTGACGAACAAAAATTGGCCAAATAAGCGTACTCTCAAAAGATCAAGTTGACGATATGCAACACAATCTAGATAAATTGTCACATTGGGCCCAAATTTGGCACATGAGTTTCAATGCGGATAAATGTAAAGTACTACATATCGGATACCTAAAAGAGAAAGCAAACTATTCGATGAATGGCACTCAGCTTAAGAATGTAAACAGAGAAACCGATCTGGGAGTAACAATATCGAGTAACCTAAAACCGAGTCAACAATGTCAGAAGTTGTTAATAAGGCAAACAAAATAATTGGCTTTATAGGCAGGTCATTGAGCATAAATCCAAAGACGTTATCCTAACCCTTTACAATTCCTTAGTCCGCCCTCTTCTGGAATACTGCGTTCAATGCTGGTGCCCTTATTACCAAAAAGACATAAACAAGCTAGAACGAGTTCAACGTAGAGTTACCAAATGATACCTAGCTTAAAGAACAAACCATACGAAGAGCGTCTTAGAGAATTAAATCTATTTCCTTTAAACCCAGCGCAGATTAAGACGTGACTTAATTCAAGTGTTCAAAATCATCAAAGGAATCGACAATATGAACTGTAGTAAGTACTTCACTATCGACCAATCTAATTACACGCGGGGAAACGGTTGCAAAATTATTGGTAAATCTTTTAACTCGCACGAATCTAAGAATTTTTTCTTCAATCGAGTTGTCAACTTGTGGAATGGGCTTCCCCGAGATGTTATCGACTGCAGCACCGTTGATTCATTTAAACTCCGCCTAGACAAATATCTCTCATCAAACCCGCGACTGACTGCGTTTGTAAATGAATAACTTTATTTTATCCTCCCCTCAGTTACTAACCCATATGTCCCCTACTAACTTCCTAGTCCTGCCACGGACATTAATTCCAGGGCAGTAGTTCCCTTTCCAATGTTCCCTTACCCACTCTAAACCACTGTTTGGACACTTGATCCTCAGTGTTTTGGAGGACAAGCAGCCTAGAAGGGTCACTAGATCTGTTGTTGCTTGATTTCCTTTGTACTCCTTCCTCCTTTGTACTCACACACACACACACACACACACACACACACACACACACACACACACACACTCACTCTTTCACTCTCGCTCTCCCTTTCACAGATCATAATACTACTGCGATTCACTATACCCTGTTTCTTTTCAACTGACGGTAAATTGCAAAGTTCCCATCAAGATTTCTCAGTTATTTTGAAGATTTTGTAGTGAAATATGGAGCTAATTGTATAAACTTGGTCTTGTTATGATGCAGAGACAGTGGTTTTATATTTTTCCATTAAGTATCGATAAATTAGCTACTAAGGGATTCAATTTACCGCCAAATGAAATGAAACAGTATAGTTAACGTTCACCGTCTTATTATATCGTTAAGGGGTGTTCAAGTAATTCTGGATACAACTGAACACTTCTTTACATTAATATCGCTCTCTCTCTCTCTCTCTCTCTCTCCTTCTCTATCTCTCTCTCCACATCTATCTAGCTCTTTCTCTCGTTCATAAACCAACACAAGAAAATCTAATCCATACATACTGTACTTTAAATTGAAAACGTAGAAACTCATTCACACACAGACGCGCACGTATACACTCCATCTCTTACGTTCTCTCTATCTCTCTCTCTCTAACTATATACCTACCTATATCTGTATCTATCTATCTAAATCTCTATCTATCTATCTGTATCTATATATATATATATATATATATCTGTCTATCTATCTATCTATCTGTCTATCTATCTCTCCGCTCTCTACCTTCATTTCACTACCCCCCACCCCTCTCTCTCCCCCACCCACCCCATCTTCCTCTCTCTCTCTCTCTCCCACACAACAGAACAGGAGAAATAAAAACCCGCCGGCCGACTCTTTCTGCCCGACAAAAGAATAAATATTGACCAAATTCAGACAAGCAAACTCCAATAAACAAGAGAAAGAGGCAAAGAAACTCTTTATTCATGCAGGTAGGACTCACTCTCACTCTCTCTCTCTCTTACTCTCAAATTCATTCTTGCTCTCTCTATACCCCCCACTCTCTCTCTCTCTCTGTGCTATCCTTGTTTTCCACTTTCCATATTTCAGTTCTGCTATTTTTATAACAATACTCGATAGTTTTGTTCTTCTTTGCTATTCTTTCTTCCACTCTCCCGTACTTTCGGGTGTGAGAAAGACAAGATCATACCAATTATACATTATATGGCCAATTAGCAATTATATCTAAAATAAACCGTCCTGGTGGTGTAATGGTTAAGGTGTCAAAAATCTGTGTGTGATAACCCAGGTTCGAATCCCGGTGGATCACATATATACTTTAATTAATTTCATTGGGGGTGTTTGGTGGTGTGGTGAAATTAATAAAATAAAGATTGTATACATGTATCCATGCAAATATCTCTATGTATCTATCTAACTATATTTACAAATGTACAATATTTAATTTCATTGTTTGCAGATACATACTGCATACTCATTTGCATCCTCTTATATATCATGCGCATAATTATACAGTATACCTATACTATGTATATATATATATATATATATATATATATATATATATATATATATAGTCTATATAGTACAAGTCATATACAGGTATATCACACAATTATATCACTCTCACTCACTTCCCATCTCTCTCTCTCTCTCTCTCTCTCTCTCTCTCTCTCTCTCTCCCTCTCTCTCTCTCTCTCTCTCTCTCTCTCTCTCTATCTCTCTCTCTCTCTCTCTCTCTCTCTCTCTCTCTCTCTCTCTCTCTCTCTCTCTCTCTCTCTCTCTCTCTCTCTCTCTCTCTCTCTCTCTCTCTCTCTCTCTCTCGGCTCCTCCTCCTCCTTTTCCAATTCGCCTCAAGAATGGCTGTATGTATTGTAAATTTTTGCCATGAATAAAATATGCCCCTGTGCCGGACACTGAAAGAACACTCGCCCAGCCAGCCCCCCAGAAAAATGAGAGATGAAAATGGAAGGGAAATTAAAATGCAGAAGTTTGTGTCAATACGGTACGGTACGTGTGTTGTTGAGAGAGAGAGAGAGAGAGAGAGAGAGAGAGAGAGAGAGAGAGAGAGAGAGAGAGAGAGACAGAGAGAGAGAGAGAGAGAGAGAGACAGAGACAGAGACAGAGACAGACAGAGACAGAGAGAGAGAGAGAGAGAGAGAGAGAGAGAGAGAGAGAGACAGAGACAGAGACAGAGAGAGAGAGAGAGAGAGAGAGAGAGAGAGAGAGGTAGGTGTGTGTGGTGTGGGTGTGTGTGTGTGTGTGTGTGTGTGTGTGTGTGTGTGTGTGTGTGTGTGTGTTAAGTTACAAGGAGGGAGTTCCAAGCAATAGTTTGTATCTCAAAGACCTTGCGGTCCATTCCGGGGAGATACTCGAAGTGGCAAGAGAGATTGTGTAGCCTAGTACATTACACTCACTGCAGAGTGAGCAAAATACTATCAACTCTCCTCTAGAAAATGTAAATGCTCTACTGAATAAATGCTTACAACTCCTGAGGGAAGTTTGTTCCAAGTAGAACAGACCTTACTGTATATGTGAAAAAGTAAAAAAAAAAATATCAATTAATAATTAAAAAAAAACAGTATATACAAAAATAAATAAATATATAACAATATTATATATATACTGTACATATATATACAGTACATATATATATATATATATATATATATATATATATAATGTATATATATTATATATATTATTATATCTATTATACCGTGGATATATAATATATATATATATATATATATATATATATATATATATATATATATATATATATATAGTCCGGGCTTTTTTTAGGGGGGAGGAACCTCCCCTGTTTCGCTCCATTGGTATTTAGCAGATATTAAGACGCTTAATCCCATCAGTTTGGTGATAATAAGACGCTTCACCCCATTAAGGTGTCGATATTCTTCTGGGTGAGAGATATCGAGCCTGTACTTACAATAAATCGAAAATGTTCTGCCCCCAAAAAACAAAATCTAGCTTCAAGGGGGGGGGGGGGGGCCAAAATGCCAAGAAAACAAGCCAAATCCTCCATAATAATTAAACAAGATGTCATAACCCACAAGACGTAAGATCAATCAGTGTTAAGTGTGTACTTTTTATTTTCTATATACTGTAGGCTATTTATATTTTAGTTTAGGGTTTTCGTTAGACCTCCATCAAGCTTAACAAAAAAACACCCCCTAGACTCCCCCCCCCGCCCCCTAAAATTACAGGCTCGCTATTGCTCGCCAGAAAAAAAATCGACTTCTAAATGGCACGATAGATCCTAATAATGACAAAGAAATGGGGTGAAAGATCCCAAAATCGCCAAAACAATGGAACGAACGTCTTAAAATCTCAAACCTAATGGGGGCTAAACATGAGGGAGAAGGGGGTCCAGAGAAAGCAACTACCTCCCCCTTAAGCTAGATTACAGTGGTTCGGTTAGGCGAGGTAAGGTCAGAGGACATTCAAATCACGTGACATTTGTATGCAGCTTAAAAAGGACCTATGTTATTCAGAGGGTGTACTGAGATCGTATTTACCCATTAGAGTCGTATAGGTAGATTACAAACTACAGACAATCGTCTAATGGTAACCAGAATATGATGAATATTAAGTAATGGTGGTGAAGGTGTCAATAACCCTTCCTAAAAACCCTTTTAATAACTGTACTGGAGAGGGGGTCGTAGGTTAATTATTGCATTATCTGTAGTTGTTTGTAGTAGAGTTGATTGTAGACTATAGTAGATCAATTAAACTATTCTTAAGCATAATGTTTAATATTGTTGCTGGTCTTCCTTTGTATTCCTTGGTCTTCATTTCGTATTAATTTGTCTTCATTTGTATTCCTCTGTATTCCTTGGTCTTCCTTTGTATTCCTTGGTCTTCCTTGGTCTTCCTTTGTATTCCTTGGTCTTCCTTTGTATTCCTTGGTCTTCTTTTGTATTCCTTGGTCTTCCTCTGTATTCCTTGGTCTTCCTCTGTATTCCTTGGTCTTCCTCTGTATTCCTTTGTATTCCTTGGTCTTCTTTTGTATTCCTTGGTCTTCCTCTGTATTCCTTTGTATTCCTTGGTCTTCCTTTGTATTCCTTGGTCTTCCTCTGTATTCCTTTGTATTCCTTGGTCTTCTTTTGTATTCCTTGGTCTTCCTCTGTATTCCTTTGTATTCCTTGGTCTTCCTCTGTATTCCTTTGTATTCCTTGGTCTTCTTTTGTATTACTTTGTCTTCCTTTGTATTCCTTTGTCTGCCTTTGTATTCCTTGGTCTTCCTTTGTATTCCTTGGTCTTCCTTTGTATTCCTCGGTCTTCCTTTGTCTTCCTCTGTATTCCTTTGCCTTCCTTTTGTATTCCTTTGTAACGCCAGGCAATGAGAGGAAAAGGCAAGGCAAGCAGTGAGAGGAGGGGAAATGATTAGTGCTTTGATGTACACCAATTGCTACAGGGAGAAATGGTAAGTAGTGAGAGAGAGCGAGAGGGATGGATGGGTGGGGAGAGAGCGATCAATAAATGGGTAAATAGATAGCCTAGATAGATAGATAGGCAATAAGATATAATACATTACATAGTTTGACAGATTGACAGATATATACAGTAGATACATACATACATACAAATATACTGTACTTTCTGTAAATACATATACATAGATTGAGAGATGATCGGATGAATAATGTATATGTTTATGTTATAATGTATAGAGGAGACAAAAGGGAGGTTGCCTGTAACGAGTGTCTCCTCCAAAGTAAATAAAGTGACAGAGCCAAATTAAAGGGACGTTGGAGTCAGAATGCCTGGACACACGAAGTCTAAGTCATAGGATGAAGGAAAGACTGATTGAGGGAGAGAGTTCCAGAGTTCACTTGTTGAGTTGAAGAAAGACTGAGAAAATTTTCCAATTCTTGGGTTGGAGAGCTGGACAGAATAGGAATGGGACTGTGTTGTAAGGCGGGTGCCTCGCACTCGCCGCAAGGGAGGGAGTATGCACTGAGAGGGCTCTGAAGAACACTGATTGTTGTAATAGCGATAGAAGAGTGAAAGATATGCAACATTGCGGCGTGTAGAAAGAGATTGTAGGGAACTAGTAAGAGGAAGTGAGTTGATGAGGCGAAATGCTTTTGATTCTACTCGTTCGAAAAGTGCGGTATGGGTGGAGCCTCCCCACACATGCGAACTACACTCAATGCAGGGGCGCACTGTGCCTCGATACAGAGCAAGAAGCTGTGCAGGGGTGGAGAACCCACGGAGACGGTTGAGCACACCTAACTTTTGGGAAGGTGTTTCAGCAAGAGTGGTAATATGATCTTTCCAAGAAAGGTCGGATGAAAAAAATACACCTAGAATATTGAGAGAAGATGGAGGGTTGATTTGTGTATTGTTGAAGAATAGTTCATAGTCTTGTGGAAGATTATGATGGAGAGATAGAGGGAGGAATTGGGTCTTGAAGGCATTGAAAGTAACAAGATTTTCTCTGCCCCAATCAGAAATAATATAGGCGTTCTATGACCTCGTCACGTTTGTTTTGGAGTGCTTGCATGCTGGGTTGATGTGAAAAACTAGTTGAATAGTGTAAGGTAGAATCGTCAGCATATGAGTGGATATGACTAGAGGTACAGTTGAGGAGATCATTAATGATTATATTAAAGAAAATTGGAGTCAGGACAGAACCCTGAGGAAGATCGGAGTTGATAGGTTGAGGAAGTGAGCGATGGCCATCCACAACTGCAGCT
Organism: Paralithodes platypus; assembly: GCA_032716605.1. Lineage (NCBI taxonomy): Eukaryota > Metazoa > Arthropoda > Malacostraca > Decapoda > Lithodidae > Paralithodes > Paralithodes platypus. The sequence continues at coordinate 255,258 of CM064529.1, forward strand.
ATGGAATGGTATCTACAGTGTATCTATAGATAGATACCGGTAGATAGATATATACATATTTTATTTTTATTTTATTTTATTAATTTTTATTTTGCCAATCAAACATACAATATGTTAATTTTACAATAAAATAATATTATGGCTGCGCCTTTTGAGAACAATCTCTCTTAAAGGCATCTTGAATACAACTCGATGGTTATTTTACATACAGTAAGATTATTAAAACATATAATATTATATAATTATAGCTAATGAGGCACAGCCCCAGCCCCGCAGCCACAGCAAGAAGGGATTCGGAACAGTGGCCAGGTATAATTACCTAGCCACCACCCCGAACCCCCGCCCACACAGACCGCTGTGGGTAGAGCAAACCCCAGCCTTATATACAGTACGGTACCTACATATTGATCAACACCAGAACAGTATCTTAATTTGTTTCCGATATAAAGGTGATTGTAATTTAGGGTTGTGGCAGTTTTATTGTCA
>CM064529.1:260743-310653 GCA_032716605.1 Paralithodes platypus
CTTCCACTGATCAGGCATAGTTCCAGACTGCAAGGATTTATTGAATAGTAATGTCAGTGGTTTGGAGAGCTCATCCTTAGCTTCCTTTAGAACTCTAGGCGAGATTGTATCAGGTCCAGGCGTTTTATTTACCTTGAGTTTATCTAAACAATTCAATACTTCTCTCTCTCTAACGGTGATATTGCTTAGAACATCTGAATTAATCAATCTGAATCGGCGATGGTGTAGGGATATCACTGAGGTCTTCTGTTGTAAAAACTGATGCAAAGAAGGTATTGAGGGCATTACTCTTTGTACTTCGTCTTTGGTGTATTCTCCATTTTCATTGACTAACGGTCCCAACAGTTGAAGTAACTACTTTTTTCTTTCTGATATAACTATAGAATTCTTTCGGGTATGTTTTACTTTGATTCGCAATATGTAACTCTAGGGTCTTTTTACTTTGCTTAATTAACTTTTTGGCTTTGCGTCGTAGCTCTACAAATTTCACCCGTTCTTCGTCATTTTGTGAGGATTTTTAATCTATCATTAGCAATTTTTTTAGCAAGCAGGCAGTTTGAAATATCTTTATTCCACCATTTTGGGCTTATTATTATGGCCTGGACACCGTATTTTCGATGGTATGCAGTCTTGCACTGCTTTTAGGTAAGTGGTTTCGAATAACTTCCAAGATGTATTTATGTCGTTATTGTTAATTAAAAAGCTCCAGTCAGTTTCTTTAAACATAGCTCTAAGTTTATGAAAGTTTGCTTTCTTGAAATTAGGGACTTTTTCGATGCTACTATTTGGTTCGTTACTAGTAAAGTTTAAAGTGAAAGTTATCGTACGATGGTCGCTGCTACGGAATTCATCACCAACATTCAACTTCTCTATTAATTCTTCTTTTGTTGCAAGTACAATGTCAAGAACGTTATTACCACGCTCGAACAAATTGATAAAGCGAACTCTCTTGCAAGTTCGTATACAAGTCATGTCCGGAGTGTGAAGTAAGAGTATCGCCCCACTTGGTCACAGGTAAATTAAAGTCGCCAAAAAATACGGTATCTTGTGAGTTACTTACATCTTCAATTTGTTCATAAATTTCTTGGTCAGTTTGCACTGATTGAACTGGAGGTCTGTATATTAATGCAAGTATTATTTTTGTAGCTTTATTATTCTTTATTAGCACAAAAGATGTGTCGATGTTCACAATTTGAGGTTTTGACAAGAGGGTCGGGTTAAGACTTTCTTTGATATAAAATAAAACGCCACCTCCATTTTTATTTATTCGGCTTTTCTCAAACATTACATAACCGGGAAGTGAATACTCTGCTAAAAAGTCTCTATCTACTGTATTGAGAGAGAGAGAGAGAGAGAGAGAGAGAGAGAGAGAGAAGAGAGAAAAAGAGAAGAGCAGAGAAAAGGAAGAGAGAGAAAGAAAGAAGAGAAAGAAGAGAGGAGAGAAGAGAGAAGAGAGAAGATAGAAGATAAGAGAGAGAAGAGAGAAGAGAAGAGAAGAGAAGAGAAGAGAAGAGAAGAGAAGAGAAGAGAAGAGAAGAGAAGAGAAGAGAAGAGAAGAGAAGAGGAGAGAGAGAGAGAGAGAGAGAGAGAGGTAGAGAAAAAAAGGAAGGATAGAAGGAATGAATGGAAAGGAAGAAATAACAAAACGAGAGAGAGAGAGAGGGAGATAGTGTATGTTGAACAAGACAGACAAGAGCTCACATACTGCACATAAGTCGTTCCTCCCTCTCTCTCTCTCTCTCTCGTTTAGTTCTTTCTTCCTTTCCATTCATTCATTCGCTCCTTACTTTTTTTCTAACCCTCCTGTCTCTCTTTAGCTCTGTCTCTCTCTCTCTCTCTCTCTCTCTCTCTCTCTCTCTCGTTTGTTATTTCTTCCTTTCCATTCATTCCTTCTATCCTTCCTTTTTTTTCTCTACCCCCTCTCTCTCTCTCTCTCTCTCTCTCTCTCTTATTACCAAAAAGATATAAACAAGCTAGAACGAGTTCAACGTAGAGTTACCAAAATGATACCTAGCCTAAAGAACAAACCATACGAAGAGCGTCTTAGAGAATTAAATCTATTTCCTTTAACCCAGCGCAGATTAAGAGGTGACTTAATTCAAGTGTTCAAAATCATCAAAGGCATCGACAATATGAACTGTAGTAAGTACTTCACTATCGACCAATCTAATTACACGCGGGGAAACGGTTGCAAAATTATTGGTAAATCTTTTAACTCGCACGAATCTAAGAATTTCTTCTTCAATCGAGTTGTCAACTTGTGGAATGGGCTTCCCCGAAACGTTATAGACCGCATCACCGTTGATTCATTTAAACTCCGCCTAGACAAATATCTCTCATCAAACCTGCGACTGACTGCGTTTGTAAATGAATAACTTTATTTTATCCCCCCCTCAGTTACTAACCCATCTGTCCTCTACTAACTTCCTAATCCTGCCTCGGACATTAGTTCCAGGGCAGTAATTCCCTTTCCAATGTTCCCTTACCCACTCTAAACCACTGTTTGGACACTTGATCCTCAGTGTTTTGGAGGACAAGCGACCAGGGTCCATCAGGACCCTACATTATATATTACCCTATTGCATTTCTGTTCTATATGCATTTATACGGCTCCAACTTCCTTATCGCCTTAGACTCGCCCATCAAACCCCTACATTATCACCTACTGCATTTCGGTTCTCTATCGATGTTTACGGCTCCAACTTCCCTATCGCCTCAAACTCGCAAATTACGTGATCGCTAATGAGACACAGGTGGGGGCGGGTGTTAACGCCAGGTGGCCCTTAATGAGCTCAGGTACACGGGGGTATTTAAGAGGCAGAACAGGTGTGGTAGGCACGTGTTTGTCTTAATGAGGAGAGCAGGTGTCATGTACGGTTGATAGCGTAAATGGGGTAGTACTCGCTTTTTATGGACCCCCTTCTCCCTCATGTTAAGCATATATTGAGGTTTTAAGACGTTCGTTCTGTTACCTTGGCGATTTTGAGACCTTCGACTCATTTTGTTTTCAATATTAAGACCTTTCGTGCCCTTTAAGTGTCAATTTCTAGCTGGCGAGCGATAGCGAGCCTGTAATTTTAGAAGGAACCGGCCTTCGGCCCGGACATTTATCTACCGAAAAATGTACAAATTTATCTTGAAAGGTGGTCTAGGGGATGTTTTTCTAAGCTTGATTGATAGAGGTCTAGCGAGGAAACTAAAATATATATAGATAACTAAATAGGCCTATATAGGCCAAAAATCAAGCACTACGGTACCCCCTTAACCCTGTTTGCTCAGAGGGAGAGCTTTTGGGGGCTCCCCTGTATCGTGTCCTTAGTGTGGAGATTTTAAGACGCTTCACCCCGTTAGTTTGACGAAATTAAGACGCTTCAGCCTATTCAGGTGTGGATTCTATACTGGGTGAGCGATCGTGAGCCTGTAACTTTAAACAATATCAGCCTTCGGGAGTGACATGATTTACAATTTAGCTTGAAGGTGGTCTGGGTGGGTATTTATTTTAAGGTTGAAGGGGGTCGGGGAAGGCGTTTCTATTCGCGAGAAATTAATATACATTGTTCGAAAATGGCAAAATCAAGCAAAATCCTCAAGAAGTATTTTTCAAAATATCATAATAACCCACATGACGACGACGAGAGAGAGAGAGAGAGAGAGAGAGAGAGAGAGTACAAAGGAGTACAAATGAAATCAAGCAACAACAGATCTAGTGACCCTTCTAGGCTGCTTGTCCTCCAAAACACTGAGGATCAAGTGTCCAAACAGTGGTTTAGAGTGGGTAAGGGAACATTGGAAAGGGAACTACTGCCCTGCCACTAACGTGGCAGGACTAGGAAGTTAGTAGGGGACATATGGGTTAGTAACTGAGGGGAGGATAAAGTTATTCATTTACAAACGCAGTCAGTCGCGGGTTTGATGCGAGATATTTGTCTAGGCGGAATTTAAATGGATCAACGGTGCTGCAGTCTATAACGTCTCGGGGAAGCCCATTCCACAAGTTGACAACTCGATTGAAGAAAAAATTCTTAGATTCTTAGAGAGAGAGAGAGAGAGAGAGAGAGAGGGCAATCATAGGCTTATCTTCAACCTAGGCAACACAAATTGGTCGAAAATATTGTTTGTAATATACTGTACATAGCTCTCTCTCTCTCTCTCTCTCTCTCTCTCTCTCTCTCTCTCTCTCTCTCTCTCTCTCTCTCTCTCTCTCTCTCTCTCTCCGTCATCCACCGTGCCTGGCTGGTTGAGTTAGGGGGTTGGTGTAGTGCCTGGTAGTGCCTCGGGGGGTGCCACTGCTTAATGTGCTCACCACGATCCTGTGTCTGTTTGTAGTACTCTCTCTCACTCACTCACTTTCACTCTCACTCTCTCTCTCTCCAAAACATTATAGACTGCAGCACCGTTGATTCTTTTAAACTTCGCCTAGACAAATATCTTGCATCAAACCCGCGACTGACTGCGTTTGTAAATGAATACCGGTAACTATATATGATCCCCCCTCAGTTACTAACCCCTCTGTCCCCTACTAACTTCCTAATCCTGCCATGGACATTAGTTCCAGGGCAGTAGTTCCCTTTCCAATGTTCCCTTACTCACTCTAAACCACTGTTTGGACACTTGATTCTCAGTGTTTTGGAGGACAAGCAGCCTAGAAGGGTCATTAGATCTGTTGTTGCTTGCTTTCCTGTGTACTCCGTGGTACTCGCCCTCTCTCTCTCTCCCCCCTCCCTCCCTCTCCCTCCCTCCCTCCCTCTATATACTTGCTCATCGAATATTGCCGGATAAAGCCCTCGTGTAACCTCGCCTTTAGCCCTTTTTTCTATGATGGCTTAACCCCTTCAGCACCATGACGCATTTTTACCTTTAATTCTGGCTAAACTTATATTATTTTATGCAGTTTAAGAAGGGCCTATGTTATTTAGAGGGTTTGTTGATCTCGTATTTGCCCATTTGAGTCGTATAGGTAGATTAGAAACAAAAGGAAATCGTCTAATGGTAACCAGACTAAGATGAAAATTACGTAATGGTGGTGAAGGGGTTCAAAGGTGACACAGATACTTATGGACCTCCTTCAAATGCTTACATTTGCTGAATGACGGCATCCAAGATCAACGGGTAGAAATAGAAAGGATTCTAACCCATTCAGTACCAGTGCCCTCCATTTACCTTTATTCTGGCTACTAACAAGACTATTTTATTCAGCATTAAAAAGACCTCCAACAATTAACAGGCTTTGAACTAACTCAATTAAACCTTTTTACTACCACAGATCCTTTTTAAGCTGCACAAAGTCGTCAACATATAGGTAGAATAAAATATAAAAAAAACTCGCCGGTACGGATAGGGTTAAAGTTACCGGTACGCGAATTTATCATCTTCGGAGGAATCTATCACTATTAAGTAAATCGGAGGTATTTTGCTCCGTACAGATCCTTCCCAAACTGAACATAATTGTGTAACGATAGCCTACATAATATATAACGAATTGGGCATCATCGTATGGAAGAGGTTGTGTTTAATGGGGAAGGGGTAGATTAAGTAGATAAGGTTGGCTGGCTGCCCCTCCCCCACCCCCCCACACCCACACACACCTGTCAAACTGTCAAAATGCGTCACAATCTTCAAAGGACTGTATGTAATGCAGGCATAATCAGTTAGAGAATCTGATGAGTGAGATAGTGTATACTCCTAGAGGTCCTTCCTATGCTAAACAAAATCGCTTATTGTCTGCCGGAATGAAATATAAAAGGATAGCATCGTATTGAAAACGAAGATGAAAAGGGTAAAGAGAGTAGGGGGGGGGGGGGGGGAGCTAGAGGTCCTTCCTTTGCTTAAGTAAAATTGTTTAATGTCTGTCGGAATATAATTAATAGGACGGCATCGTATGGAAGGGTAGGATGAAAAGAAAAAAAAGAGTCTTGGGGGGTGGGGGTGGGGCGGAGGGGGGCGAGGGAGTGGGAGTGGGAGGGGGGCGAGTGAGTGGGAGTGGGAGGGGGGCGAGTGAGTGGGAGGGAGGCGAGTGAGTGGGAGGGAGGGGCCGAATGAGTGAGGGGGGGGGGGGGGGGGGGGGGGGGGGGGGGGGCGAGTGAGTGGGGGGGGGGGGGGGTGGGGGGGCGAGTGAGTGGGAGAGGGGGGGGGGGGAGGGCTAAAGTAAAATCGTTTAATGTCTGCCAGAATAAAATTAAAAGGACGGCATCGTATGGAAGGTTAGGATGAAAAGGGGTAAAGAGTGCTGGGGGGGGGGGGGGGAAAGGGGCGAGTTGGTGAGTGGGAGAGAGGAGAGGGGTGGGAAGGGGAGGGGGGGGGCGGCTCTCCCCCTTCCCTGTACCGCCTTCTGTAACCAATTATCGAAACAGCGCCGGTGAGCTGGGGGTCTGTCTCGTCCATATTGGAGAGGGAGGGGGCCGAGGTATATTAGCGGAGAAAGAAAGGTGGAATGGTGGCGGAATGGCAGAGTAGGTATATGACACGAGGATAGAGGGAAGTCAAGATTAAAGCTGGTGTTGCACTATACCCTGTTCCAAAGAGGTAGGCCAGAAATCTTAAACCCTAACCCTGACGTCCCTTGATGTTGGCCCTGTCACTCTTTCAACTCTAGGGGAGGCACTTGCCACAGGCAAAAATATGAATACAAGATGAAAGACCAGCCAATCAAAACAAGTGCATTAGTTAAAGACCTGGGGGTTCTAGTATCTGAAAACTTATAAAGACCTCAGATCAATGTGCAGCAGCTACGAACAAGGCCAATAGAGCATTGGGATATATTAAGAGAAATATTACTTATACAAATGAGAACATTATAGTACCTTTATTAAAAAGCATAGTGAGGCCCCATCTTGAATATGGCATGCAATTTTGGTCTCCTTATCTGAACAAGGACATTGAGAAACTGGAGTCAGTGCAGCATAGAACAACAAAGTTGATACTGTCACTGAGAAATATATCACATAATGAAATATTACATTAAACAAAAAATTCACCTAAGAAAAGAAAATTGCAAGGTCAGTTAATTGAGTGTTTCAACATATTTATTAAGGGCTTTGACAAAATTGATGTAGCTTCACTGTTAAAATTCAATAATAGTTCATCAACTCGGGGAAATGGAATGAAAATAAAAACCAGAAAGCCGAATCTCGATGTCACAAAGCACTTCTTCACTTACAGTGTGGTCAACGAGTGTAACACTGCCAGAGAAAGAGGTACAATGTATTACAATTGACACATTCAAAAGGAGTCTAGAGTTTATTTAGAGAAGGTGGGAGTATTACAGTATAGGTTAAACAAAAAAGGTTAAGCATCAGTAGTATACAATATTACTCAACTTTCTACTTTACTATGAATTTCCCAGTAGAATTGTTTTCATTCTGCTGGGGGCCTTGTTTCCCCAACTAAAGGTTCATACCCACCCAAGGTCGGAGTGGGGTGAGAGTCGGTGGTGAGTGGGGAGAGAGCCTTCTGCTCTGCTATCCTTAGCTTCCACTTTGTAGCAAATTATATGTTAGCATTAAGTCCTAACTGCCTAGTAGGGACTGCAAGGTATGTGCAGCCTGTGTATATATGTAACTCTATGTACCTCTCTCTCTCTCAAATATTCTTATCCCCATTCCCAATCTTATCGTCCGTCCTTGCCTCCTCCTCCTCCTCCTCTCCCTCCCTTCTTATCGGCATTTGTAACTGTGTATGGTCTTTATCACTATCAGTTATTCCTCCGTTTACTGTTGCTTCTTCTATTAGTTCACAAACTATTTTTCTTCTTCTTAATTATCCTCCTCCTCATCTTCCCAACCTCCTCCTCCTCCTCCCCAACCTTCTCTTCATCATCTTCTCACCAACCTCCTCCTCCTCTTTCCCCCCTTTCTTAAGTATTCTCCTCCTCAACCTCTCTTCTCCAATCTCCTCTCCCTCATCTGTCAGCCCACCCCTTCCCCAGACTATTTACTATCGTCCCCCTGGAATAGTAAATAAGTCTGGCCCGTCATGGACTAGTGCACCCATACACCCTGTATGGTATTCTCACACACACACTCACACTCACACTCTCACACACACACACACACACACACACACTCACACTCACTCACTCACTCACTCACTCACTCACTCACTCACTCACTCACTCACTCACTCACTCACTCACTCACACACACAGTAATTCGTTAATTCAGATACAGTATTCAGTGCATAAATAAGATGGAATGAAAAAATAATAACATCGAAATATAAAATTCGTACCTGGTTTAAGCCCTCGTAAATGTCGCGCAATGATGTGAAGAACCTGCAACAAAATAAAAGATAATTAAACATCGTCCTGCTACAAAGAAATACAAATCAAATGGGTAAATAGGACCTCAATAAACCCTCTTAGTAACATAGTTCCTTCTTAGACTGCATAAAATCTTATACTTTTAGCCAAAACCAGAGGTAAAAAAGGTTGCATGGTGCTGAAGAAGTTACCCATACAGTACCAGGGACGTCCTTTTCATCATATTCTGGCAACATTAGACGATTTTATTCAGCTTAGGAAGGACCTCCAGCTATAATAAGGCTTCAAACTATTTCAACCAATCCTTTAAGGTACCACAGATCCTTCCTCAGCTACGAAATATTGTCTAAATATAGTTAGAAAATAAATATAACGCCCGTCGCTGGTAATCAAAGGGTTGATATAATTTTATCTTACCAAGCCCGGATTTGAACTCGTACGGTACCCTTACGACTTGGAACTAGGCATCAATATCACTATAACGAGACGATTAAATCCTCATAAATCTCTATCTCTCTCTCTCTCACTCTCTCTGTCTCTTTATATATATATATATATATATATATATATATATATATATATATATATATATATATATATTTACCTATATATTCAGTATATATATTAATTAATTATTGTAATTATTGATTTACTTGTTAATTTATTCCACGATTATAAACAATGGTACGCACTCCCTGACATACCACTCTATCCACCGACAAGTGACAATAGCACCGACATACCCGCCACCATACCGCTCGCCAACGCTAATTAAAAAACACCTACTTTGATATGCAAATGAAGACCCGACATTAAACAATATTTCTTCGGGGGCTCAAAGCGCTTTTTGTATTCCCCTCATTTACCGATTAACGCCGGAGTATTTTGCGTAAAGGTTTTTGTGATGAGGACAATCGGCCCTCGTCACATGTTTGGAAGTCACATGTGTGGACGTCATATCTTTGGACGTCATATATTTGGACGTCAAATATATTTGGGTGTCATATATTTGGACGTCATGTTTATGGACGTCATCTGTTTCTACGTCATATGTTTGTAAGGCATATGTTTATACGTCATATACGTGTAAGTCATATATTTGGAAGTCATACTTTTGGACGTAATATATTTGGACGTCATATGTTTGAATGTCATATAGGCTATTTGGAAGTTATACATTTGGACGTCATACATTTGGACGTCACATGTTTGGCAGATTTGTGACATTTTACGGTGGGTGGGTGAGGGATATGGCACGGTCGAGTGGTGATGAATTACTGGGGGCTCTCAGCTGCTCACAATATTTAGTGTAATTTGATAGTTTGGGATGGGCGGAGGGGGGGGGGGGTAGCTGCTCTGTGTGTGTGTGTGTGTGTGTGTGTGTGTGTGTGTGTGTGTGTGTGTGTGTGTGTGTGTGTGTGTGTGTGTGTGTGTGTGTGTGTAGAGTGAGGAAGGAGAAGAAAAATAAGGAACAACAACATAAATTAAGAGTTATATAGATGGTTACATAGCTATATAGATACACAGACTGACTGCACAGACTTAATTCTAACATATAATTTGCTACACAGTGGAAGGTACAGACAGCAAAGAAGAGAGAGAGAGAGAGAGAGAGAGAGAGAGAGTGAGAGAGAGAGAGAGAGAGAGAGAGAGAGAGAGAGAGAGAGAGAGAGAGAGAGAGAAAGCACACACACATAAACAGATATATATATATATATATATATATATATATATATATATATATATATATATATATATATATATATATATATATATAGAAAGAGAGAGAGTGTCACACACACACAGTAAATACCTTCTGCTTTATTGGGATCACTATCGAGTCTCTGTTAACGATCCTATTAAGATAGACACCTTGTCAAGAGTTGGCACCCCCCCCCCCCCACTACTCTCTCTCTCTCTCTCTCTCTCTCTCTCTCTCTCCCTCCCTTCTTTCGACGATGTCTTCATCTTCTTGTCGATTCTCCTTTACTGTTTAGTCTTATTTCTTAGTTTGTTCTACATTTTTCTTTTCACTCTTCTATTTCTGTGTTTGCTCTTATTTCGTCATGGTTTTCTACTTAATTTCGTTTTCTCTGTTCAATCTTCTTCTTCTTCTTTCCTTTCGTCCACATATTCGTCCCATCTGTCCTCTATCCTTTTCTTCCTCTGTGTATATTCCTTCCTTCCCTCCTTCCTCTCTCTCTCTCCCCAGTTTCCCCTTTTCGTTCTTTGATTTTCTTATCTTCTTGTTTTCATTTTTTCCCTCTTGTATCTTCCAACGCATCTCACCTCTCTCTCCTCTTTCTCCTCCCTCTTCTCTCTCTCTCCCGCTCTCTCTCTCGCTCTCATTTTGTGTTTTCTTTGTATTATATATTATTATCATTATTATTATTATTCATATTATTATTATTATATTCATATCATTATTATTTTCATTGTTTATTATAATTTTTATCTTCATTATTATTATTTTCGTGATGATGATTATTATTATTATTATTAACATTATAATTATTTTGTCATAATTATTATTATTACTGTTAGTATTATTCCTTGACCACTTCATTTACATTTATGCTTAGTTTCGTTGTTGTGTATGTCTATGCTTCAGTTTCATCACATACCCGCAACACAAGGAGCTTTAAGGCCGCGTCATACAGAACTCGAATCCACCAGAACCCACTGGAATCGAACTTTTCACCGGAATTGACGAGAATTACGCGGCCTTAATCGAGTGTGACTTCAGAGTAGAATGCGACCCGTCAATGACCGGAATGTAACTCGAACGTAACTCGATGGACTCGAATGTAACCCAAATATGAGTCGATGTTAACCAGTAAGTGACTCGAAGGAAACCGGATGTGGAAAGAAGACTATTCGATCCCAAGTCGAATGCAAGTCGAATGACCAGAATGAGACCGGAATGTCAGTCTATCATGACCAGAATTACATGAAGTTAAGTCGAACGTAAGTGGAACTAAGTTGAACGTAACTCGAACGTAAGTGGAACGTGACTCGAATAGGCAGAAGGTGACTCGATGAGGAACCTTTGAGTATATAAAGGGAGGATTGGTTCACAGGCACACCAGTAGTAACTGGGCACTCACCACGGCAACATGGCACAGCAACTCAACGTCCCGGACTCCACACTTCCACGAGAGGCATATGAAGAGGAATTGAAGCAGGCAATAGAGTTCCAGGAGATTGTTAATGCCAACCTCCGGCATCAGCTTTTGTGCAGAACCCTCATCGAGGAACAACGACAGATCCCAAAACGACCCAGGAAACCACGGAGTTGCAGCGTCAAGCCATGGGTGGCACAACGAGCAACATATGGACACTACCACCAGTTGTTCAAGGAACTTCATGAAACAGACTTGGTGACATATAGATACTTTCTGCGGATGGGCGAGGAGCTCTTCCATGAGATTGTAGAGCGAGTCAGACCCCGGATCGAGAAGGAGACGACCAACTGGAAGAAGCCCCTGGAGCCGGGACTGCGAGTTTGCATGACACTATGCTTTTTGGCCATGGGTGAGGCATACAAGAGCATGGCATTGAACTTCCGTGTTGGTGCCAACACGATATCACTGGCAGTGCGGGAGACGTGTGAGGCCATCATAGAAGAGTACATGGAGGAGCAAATTGTGTGCCCATCAACACCTGAAGGCTGGAAGGAGGTCGCCAAGGGCTTCAAAGATAGGTGGGACTTCAGACACACCATTGGGGCAATTGATGGGAAGCACATTGCCATACAGCCTCCCGCCAACTGCGGATCCGTCTACTACAACTACAAACACTACCACTCCATTGTGCTCCTTGCAATAGTTGATCACCTGGGAAGATTTCTGTACGTTGACGTGGGAGCGAACGGGTCAGCATCTGATGGTGGGATATTCCAGGTGACAGACATCAGGAAGGCGCTAGAGGACGGGGCAGCAGGCTTGCCGGCACCAGAGCCATTCCCCGGGGAGGACCATCCAGTGCCCTACTTCCTGGTTGCTGATGACGCATTCCCAATGAGGGAGTGGTTGCAGAAGCCCCACCCACAGCGAGGACTCGACGATGGCAAGAGGAACTTCAACTACCGACTGTCCCGGGCCAGGAGGCAGGTAGAGAATGCGTTTGGTATGCTAACCAACCGCTTCCGGTGCCTACTGACTACCATAAACATACAACCCAGTACCGTGGAGAAGGTAGTCCTGGCTTCCTGCATACTCCACAATATGCTGATCGACCGACGTGAAGGCAGCTAGAATGCGTCGTGGTGCCATACCACAAAGTGACTGGGCGAGGGACCCCTTGGATGGACTGGAGCCACTGCAGCGCCAGAGAGGACCAGCTGCTGCCAAACTGACGAGGGAGTACCTCACAGAGTACTACAACCGCCCAGAACAGCGCCTTGCCTGGCAGGACGAGTAAACGGTAAGTTTCCACTAAATTTATGTCCATTATATAATAATAAGTGTTTGCTAAAAGTTCCAATTTGAGCCCCATTTCATAAGTGTCCAAGTCTTTTCATAGATCTCTTCTAAACATAATTGCAATGACATAAACCTACACAATTTGAGCCCCAATTTATAAGTGTCAAAAGATTTGTAAGTTCTCTAAGTATAGAAAATATTAAACTTCTCTGTTCAATATACTTGCAATGCCATATATGACACACAATTTGAGCCCAATTTTCTAAGTGTGTGGACATAAATGTTAAGTTATCTGTTCAATACCTTTGCATTAAAATTTACCCAGGTCATGTAATTTATTTTATTCAAGTTAATTGGTTCATAAATGTGCAATTTATATGATATTACTATCATGTTTGCATGTGACCTAAAAGTGTCCAAAGAAATTTTATTCCAATGACATATTCTGGTTGTATTCCAGTTACCTTCTAGTTGGATTCCACTTGTATTCTAGTACTTCTAGTCATGTTCGAGTCGACATCCAGTGTACACTCGATACATCAAGCAAGTATGCAGTCGTCTATCAGTCATATTCTAGTCGGCCTCCAGTTGTATTCTTCTTAATTCGGGTTATATTCAACTCTCATTCCATTACATTCAATTTTAAAGTGGAATAATCAACTTGTCATCCAGTTGACTTCCGGTCATTATCGAGTGGCATCGAGTTACATTCAAGTAATTCGAGTCGGCATCGACTATAAAAATTACATCAGAACATGACCAGAATAGGTAGAATGCGACCAGAATACGACTAGAATGTAACTCGATAATTTTTAACGGTTTTTTCACTCGATAAATCGTAGAAAGTTAAGGCCGCGTCATACAGAACTCTAATCCACCAGAACCCACCGGAATGAATTCAAAAATTCAAATTTTAGCCACTTCTTCCCCATTCTGGTCTATTCTTGTACATGTTCTGGTTAGATTCTTGTCTATTCTTGTGTTTCGAGTGATGTTCTAGTCGTCACTCGATTGATCGAGTGAGTGAGCAAAAAGTTAGTGCATGCGTTAACTTTCTACGATTTATCGAGTGAAAAAAACGTTAAAAATTATCGAGTTACATTCTAGTCGTATCCTGGTCGCATTCGAGTCGCATTCTACCTATTCTGGTCATGTTCTGATGTAATTTTTATAGTCGATGCCGACTCGAATTACTTGAATTTAACTCGATGCCACTCGATAATGACCGGAAGTCAACTGGATTGATTATTCCACTTTAAAATTGAATGTAATGGAATGAGAGTTGAATATAACTCGAATTAAGAAGAATACAACTGGATGCCGACTAGAATATGACTGGTAGATGACTGCATACTTGCTTGATGTATCGAGTGTACACTGGATGTCGACTCAAACATGACTAGAAGTACTAGAATACAAGTGGAATCCAACTAGAAGGTAACTGGAATACAACCAGAATATAACTCGACTAGGTGCGGCCCCAAATATATAACGGATTGAAAAAATAAATAAAAAAATAATAATAAATAAAATAAAATATAAAATCGGCCCTATACGAGGCCATTGTATTTCAAGTAGTACCTGGAATCAAACTTACTCATCCAACTCTCCACACCTTAACTCCGGCTTCCCCTCAGTTGTGTCTACCAATGAAAAGTGTTCTTCCTTCACCCCAGCTGTGTGAGTTAAGGGGGGAAGGGTTACTTTTTGGTCTATTTTTTATTTAGCCTATATATATTTTTTTGTTTTTACTTTCTTCGCTAGACATCCATCAAAGCTTAAAAAACACACTCAATTCGAGATTAATTTGTACATTTTTCGGTAGAAAAGTGTCCCAGCCGATGGCCAGTTCCTCCTAAAGTTACAGGCTCGCTATCGCTTGCCAGGAAATAAACCTATGCCTAAATGGCACGAAAGGGCGACCCGACAGTAACCCGAAGGCAATGACTTGCAAAAAAAAAAAATGTGTTTGCGGTTCGAGTGTATTCGGCCCGATAATCGGGCGACATCGGGTATGATTCTGGTATGTTCGAGTCGTTCTAGTCATGCTCTGGTCATCACCCGAATGTTCGGGTGAGTCGGCCAAAAGTTAGTGTATGCGTTAACTTTTGGGAAATCCTCGAGTGTGTTCGGGTAAAAAAAAAACGTTACAAAATCCTCGAGTCATCTTCGATTTACATTAGAGTCATATTCGGCTTACATTCTACCATATTCTGATCGCATTCGACCTATTCGGGTCACTTTCGAGTCAAAAAATGTAACCCGATTCATACCAGAATTGATCGAACCTAAGTGGACTTAGACCCGATGATGTAGACCATAACCCGAATTAGACTCGATGCTCAGTGGAAAATTCCTACATAAACTTGTTCGAAAGTCAACTGTTACTCGATGCTGACCCGAATTTCAGGATGATGACTGGATGGATACCCGAATACTACTAGAAAATGACTCGATGCATGTCCGACATTCCTAATTAGACTCGATGATTACTCGATCCTGATCCGAATGACTAGAATGTAAGTCGAAGGCTTGTCGAAGCCAAGTCGAATCAAACCCGAACGCGAGCCGATGAGCGGAACCACGTGAAGCAGGCCTGTGACTTACATTCTGGTTTCATTCCGGTTGGGTCCCTGACTTCGGGTGGGGTTCGGTTTTCATTCGGTTTTAAGTCGGGTTACTTCGGGTGTGATTCGGTTTTAACTCGGGTTGGTATCGGCTAATCGGGTCACCGTCGATTAGCTTTCGACTCATGGTCGATTCAATTCCGTTCAACTTCTGGTTAGTTTCGAGTAATATACGGGATAACATCGACTCGTATTCGAGACGCATTCGAGTCCCTCGGGTAGCATTCGAATTGCTTTCTAGTCATAGTCGGGGACTTCGGGTGAATTCGGGTGAAAAGTGCAAGTCATTGCCTTCGGGTTACTGTCGGGTCGCGGTCGACCTCTGTATGACGCGGCCTTTAACGCATGCACTAACTTTTTGCTCACTCACTCGATCAATCGAGTGACGACTAGAACATCACTCGAATCACAAGAATAGACAAGAATCTAACCAGAACACGTACAAGAATAGACCAGAATCGGGAAGAAGTGGTTAAAATTTGAATTTTTGAATTCATTCCGGTGGGTTCTGGTGGATTCGAGTTCTGTATGACACGGCCTTTAAAGGGAGATATCCACTTGAGGGATTTTTTTCCTGACTCCTTTCTCCCTCATGTTTAGCCCCATTGTTTTTTCTAATGTTAAGACGTTCGCCCCATTATTTTAACGATTTTAAGAACTTTCAACCCATTTCTGTCAATTTTAAGACCTTTCGTGCCAGTTAGGTGTCGATTTTATCCTGGCGAGCGATAGCGAGCCTGTAATTTAAGAGGAACCGGCTTTCAGCCGGGACATTTTTCTACCGAAAAATGTACAAACTTACCTTGAAAGGGGCTCAAGGGGGTGTAATCTTAAGCTTGAAGGATATCTAGGGACCAAACTAAAAACCTCCCCTTAACTCATTCTGTACCGGTGACGTCTTTTGTATTTGGTTTCAGCTACATTTAGACGATTTTATGAAGCTTATGAAGGATGTATGGTAGCTAAGGGGATTCATTGAGATAGCATGGAGCTGTTCAAAGGGTAGACGTCCTCCCTAAGCTGAATACAATCGTTCAATAGTTTAAGTCAGAATATAAAGAAGAGGATTTCACCGGTACTGTACGGGATAATAATCAGCTTTAGCCCCGTTAGTTTACAGATTTTAAGACGTTCGGCCCATTACTCTGGTGATATTAAGACCTTTCGCACCATTACCTTGTCATTATTCAGACTTTTCGTGTCATTTAGGTGTCGATTTTTAATGACAAGCGATAGCGAGCCTGTAGGAGGGATCCATTTGTTCTATTAAAAAATGTACAAATATATCTTGAAAGGGGTATAGCCTACACCAATATACCGGTACACAACTATTGCGAAATATGCAGTTTTCTTGATACATTAAGTAAAACATTATTCTTACCATTATGATAGCATAAAAAAAATGCAAGCACAGTGAAGTCTGCTACACACAGACACAGCCACACACACACACACTTTCCCTCTCTCCCTTCCCCTTCACCGCAAGTCCCATCACCTACTATCTTGCTCCAGACATCTCCCCCCCCCCCCCCCCTAGTTCCATTCCCCCTCTCTCCCACATTCTCATCTACCAAACTGGGTCTCTCTCTCTCTCTCTCTCTCTCTCTCTCTCTCTCTCTCTCTCTCTCTCTCTCTCTCTCTCTCTCTCTCTCTCTCTCTCTCTCTCTCTCTCTCTCTCTCTCTCTCTCTCTCTCTCTCTCTCTCTCTCTCTCTCTCTCTCTCTCTCTCTCTCTCTCTCTCTCTCTCTCTCTCTCTCTCTCTCTCTCTCTCTCTCTCTCTCTCTCTCTCTGAAGGTAAGTGTAAACAACCTCATTCAACCAAAAGATCTGTGTGGTTAATAGGCTGCATGTGACTCTACTCAAACCTCATTATATACCGTATATATCTTATTTATTTCTATTAACCCCTTCTGTACCGGCGACGTTTTTTAATTAAATGCTAGCTATACTTAGATGATTTTAAGCAGTTTAGGCAGGATCTGTGGTAGTAAAAAGGGTCAAGTGAGATAGTTCGAAGCCTCTTCAATGCTGGAAACCCTTAATAAACTGAATATAATCGTCTGATAGTAGCCAGAATAAAAGTTTAAAGGACGTCGCCGGTACAAAAGGGGTTAATTGTGAAAATGGTTATTCTCTCTCCAAATCCACTATTTTTTTTATTTTTTGTCTAGGCTTCGTTTTCTCAATTGTTCCTTCTTAACCCTTTCACGCATTTATGACGCAGAGGTTGCCAGATTAGAAATAAGAAATATTGTTCTCTCACTCTTATAATTACCTCTCCAAAATTAGTTTTCTGCCCACACCTAACTCAAAGACAATTGCAAAGGTTGAAGTAACTAAACTAAAGGTTTCTAAATACCCCTGATGGTAACAAAGGCTTTAAAGTATCCCCAATAGGCTCAAAATCGCGTCATATGTCGGAGATGGTTAATCCGTTCAGTACCAGGGACGTCCTTTTCATCCTATTCTGGCAACCATTAGACGATTTTATTCAGCTTAGGCAGGACCTATGCCAATGAAATTGGGCTTCAAACGATCTCAACCAACCACTTTAACAAACACAGATCCTTCCCAAGCTGCATAATATCGTCGACATATAGCTAGCATAAAGTATAACACACGTCGCTGGTACTCAAAGGGTATAATTAGTGATTAAGGGGGTAGTACTCGCTTTTTATGCACCCCCTTCTCCCTCGTGTTTAGCATATTAGTTTTGAGGTTTTAAGACGTTTTTTCCGTTAGTTTGGCGATTTTGAGACCTTTCGCCTCATTTTTTTTCGTCAATATTGGAGATTTAGAGACCTTTCGCCTCATTTTTAGTTTGGTCAATATTAAGACCTTTCGTGCCCTTTAGGTGTCGATTTCTTCCTGGCGAGCGATAGCGAGCCTCTAATTTTAGAAGGAACCGGCCTTTGGTCGGGACATTTTTCTACCGAAAAATGTACACTTTTATCTTGAAAGGGGGTCTAGGGGGTGTTTTTCTAAGCTTGATGGAGGTCTAGCGAGGAAACTCTAAAATAAATAAATAAATAGACAAAAAACCAAGCACTACCCCCTTAATTAGTGCTTTTGGTTTTATAATAATAATAATAATTATTATTATTATTATTATTATTATTATTATGCATATATGGTGAGGTTCCTGTTTAAGTTTGTTTGTGTTGCTAGTTTTATATTTATTAATGTATCCATGTGTTTTCTGTTTTCCATTCACAACACTCTTACTATGTTTTTACCTTTGCATGCAATTTAAGGGGAGATGGGTCGTTTTTTCTGGTCCCCTTTCTCCCTCGTATTAAGCCCCACTAGTTTTGAAATTATAAGACGTTCTGCCCATTAGTTTTGCGATTTTAACACCTTTCGCCCCATTTCGTTGTCAATTTTAAGACCTTTCGTGCCATTTAGGTGTCGATGTCTTTCCTGGCGAGCGTTAGCGAGGCTAAAATATTAAGAGGAACAGGCCTTGGGCCGGGACATTTTCTACCGAAATATGTACAAATATATTTTAAGGGGGTTCTAGGGGGTGTTTTCTAAGCTTAATGGAGGTCTAGCGAGGAAACTAAAATTAATATAGGCATACTGAATATATAGACCAAAACACCGGCTCATCTCCCCTTGACCCCTTCTGTACCGGTGACGTACTTTTAACTTTCTTCTGGCTAATATTAGAAGATTTCTTCAGTTTAATTAGGGCCTCCAGCAATTAAAAGTCATTGAACCATCACACTTAACCCTTTTTACTACCTCAGATCCTTCTTAAACTGCACACAATCGTCCAAATATAGGCAGAATTAAATCAGTAAGACGTCGCCGATAGAGAAGGGGTTAAGGGTTATCACACAAGGCTCTTTCAGGCCATTATTCTTGGCAATTCTTGTCTGTCCACGTGTGAATCAAAGTTGTACTTCAGCTGTATTATACAAACAAATATATAACACAAAATCAGGCTCGCTTTCGCTCGCCAGGAAAAAAATCGACACCTAAATGGCACGAAAGATCGAAAATTTAACAACAAAATGGGGTGAAAGGTGCTAAAATTATCAAACTAATAGGCCGATCGTCTTAAAATCTCAAAACTAATGGGACTGAGCAAATAGATACAGTAGATATAGATAAAATAGTATTAGATAATCGGCTCTTAATATAGTTGCCACTATAATTGGAGTTTCTAGGATCAGGGGTTCGAATCCCAGTATTATATAGGATGTTAACAAACTGGGTACGATTCTGCGTTCATAATAATTGACCACTTGCGAGTTTCATGCTATAAGGAAGTTGGAGCTGTAAACATTACTATTTAGCAGAAATATAAACGTTATGTAAGCTTTATTGTAGTCTGGCAGGTTCGAAATTTAAGTTTCATAGGAATTGACCACTTGCGAGTTTCTGGCTATAAGGAAGTTGGCGCCGTAAACATCGATATTAAATCGAAATGCAATAATAATCTACGTTTCTGATGGATAAATGGTATGTTGAATTGGGTTTTATATATTTATATATGTTCTATGACCGTATTTTAGCTGTAGCTTCTGTTAAATATCGTTGTCTACAGCTCCAACTTCCTTATAGAACGAAACTCGCAAGTCGGCAATTAGGCTACGGTACCTATCATAAGCCACCTTCGATCTAGTTTCCAATCTTAATGAGAAAGCGCCTCAAAAAAGTTACGAAAATATGCTTGCCCATCAAAAATTGCCGGTAAATACAGAACTAACGGTCTTACCTTCATCGATTAGTATGCACAATATCAACACATTAACCCCTTTCAGCAACTGACTATACTGTATAACTTTAGACGATTTTATTCAGCTTAGGAAAGGTCAGTAGACATCACAAAGGTAAAACACTATCTTAAGACAGGTGTGTGTGTGTGTGGGGTGGGTGGCTGGGTGAGAGGGGAGGGGGGGGGGGTTAGGTTGCTCCTCAGACCTACATCGATATATTGTTCTGGCCAAAGGCGGGTTTCTCCTATATTACCGGTACAGGCTCGCTCTACCTCGCCAGGAGAAAATATACACCTAAATGGGGCAAAAGGTCTTAAAATCGCCAAATATTGAGGTGAACGTCTAAAAATATAAAAATGGAGCTAAACATGTAGGGGAAGGTGGTCTCCGAACTCTAACAATATCTTCCTAAACTTAATAAACAATCGTCAAATAAATTGCAGAATGATGTCATGGATTACTGATAGAGTTAAGTATAACCATTGTGCAATAATAGTTTTACTTATCATTTGAATTTTGTTGTTGTCAAAAGCTTTACCTATGAATGAGCTATATTATGCAGTAAATTTATTCTAAATTGATCGTTATTTTCTTGAAGCATTCTGAAATGTATTTTAATTAATACAGTTAAGGTGTTTAATAGTTTGTTGTTAACAGATACAATAAATAGATTTTTGTTTCTATCCTCCTCACAAATTGTAGTGTAGGTGAAAATTGATATGAAAGATTCGATGTGCACCTGAGGGCTTGAATAAACTCGGTAGGTTACAATCATCGACTTGCTTGGAATTTATATATATATATATAGTGTGTGTGTGTGTGTGTGTGGGGGTGTGTGTGTGTGTGTGTTATTTAGTACGGTATATACCTTGTAAGAGTGTTTATGGTAGTGTGATGATTTATGGTAATATTATAAATCTCTCTCTCTCTCTCTCTCTCTCTCTCTCTCTCTCTCTCTCTCTCTCATACACACACACTCTCTCTCTTTCTATGCCATCAAGTGAGAATTTCGAGTAACTATATCGACAACAAATTAATGTTCTGATCTCTTTTTTAAAACACTTATTGGGATATTAATCAACAAGTATTTTTCTCCATTTACATTATTTTTTTTATTTCAATATCCGAGAGTGGGGAAAATTTAATATTGAAATAATCTATGACTTGACTGGTAAAAAATAAAATAAAAATATTAGTATATTTTTTCCTTTGGGTGATTTTTCAAAGTTGTATTTTTTGAAATGGAGATAATATGCCTCATCAGCTCCAGGGATATGAAATTATGATTTTTGTTATTTTTATTTTTTATTAATTAATGTCAGATATGCAGGTGTGAAAAATGATAACCAGAGATATTGATAATTAGTAGGTTATTGAGATCGAGTTGAGAAGTTGTTGTTGTTGTTGTTGTTGTTGTTGGTATTAGTGATAGTGATTATGTTTGTTTTACTGTTGTCTTAGTGATGATGTTATTTGTTTGTGTTGGTGTAGTAGTAGTAGTAGTAATAGTAGTAATATGATGCTTGTAAAATAAAATGTATGAACAATATTAAATAAAAATCAATGTAAAAAAAAAGTAGTAGTAGTAATAGTAGTAGTTGTTATTGATAGTGATGATTTTATTTGCTTCTTAGGGTTCGGGACTACTTTCGCGTTCCCTCGCCCCTTTCTCTTGTCGACGCGTCTAGTAGGTGAATTTTAACAAGGGGAGGAGGATTCCTAGCCTTCCGCCCCCGAAGGAGGAAAATTAGTACCGGTACAGGAAAAGAGATGAACTATTAATATATGATTTTATTCAGATTAGGAATGGTAGGCCTATATATAATTCAGAGTGTTCATTTAGATAGTCTTTAACCTTTTAATTCCCACAGATCCTCCCTAAGCTGTATAAACTCGTCTAATGATAGCCAGAATAAACTGTCAAAACGCGTCATAATCCTGAGGGGAATAATTATACAAGAGGATATAATATATTAGGTGAATATCGGTTTTTAGGAGTTTAGCAGCAGTTCTTGGAGTGGAAAATGTTAATTAAAAGTGGTTACCATTAATTTATTTTAGTATTTTTTGTCTTTTGACGTTAGTTATATTTGTCTATATATAATCGTAGGTGATGCTTGGGGAACATGTAAAATAGTTAAGGGGAGATGGGTCGTTTTACGGAACCCCTTTCTCTCTCGTGTTTAACCCAATTAGGTTTGAGATTTTAAGATGTTCGGCCCATTAGTTTGGCAATTTTAATACCTTTCGCCCCATGTCTATTTTTTCCTGGCGAGCGAAAGCGAGCCTGTAATTTTAAGACATTATTCTACCGAAAAATTTACAAATTTATCTTGAAGGGGGGTCTAGGGGGTGTTTTTCTATGCTTGACGGAGGTCTACTGAGAAAACTAAAACATTCATGAATAAATGAATTAATAGACCAAAAAACCAGCCACTACCCCCTTAATATTAAGTGTTGTAAGACGCTTGAAATACCACCAGATACTCTGTATTTTATGTATACTCTGCATTATAAGTATATTCCTGGATAAATATACAATATGTCATGTATGGACAACGGGTGATGTATGGTATGATAAACGTGGATACGATTGGAAGGTCTAGGTTTGGAAGTATACATGGAATTATCTCATTGGATCAGATTCCCGTCTTCTTATATATATATATATATATATATATATATATATATATATATATATATATATATATATATATATATATATATATCAATGTTTGTGAGCCCTTGGGATGTTGTTCTTTATGCAATTATATCCACTTAGATTGATGTTCCAGTCAAATCAGCTACCGGTATATATAATTAAATACACAGTATGTATTCGTCAATATAGAGCTGATTTGATCTGAACGTGAATATTGATGGATATATTTGCATAAAGAACACGCCAGAGCTCACGAACATTTGGTAGTAGCTGTACAGTCGGCCTAATAAGTGATGTCTTGGCACCAAATTTGTTTTGATCAATAATTGGCATCAGGAATATTTACACATGATTTCTTCTTTTTGAGTGAGATATACCAACATGTCCCTACACTTACCCAGCCTATTCAACATCTGACAGACATTAATACAGCACAGAGCAAGCCAAACGTAATGACAGCTGGGACATGACTTATTAGCGCGACCGTATATTACATCAGAGTTGGACTATATATTGATTAAATCCTGGGAATACCCCTAAAGGTGTCCTAAAATAGTGTTAAGTAAAGTTGTTTAAGATGGCTTGAAATTAATTATCTCTTAATATATATATATATATATATATGTATATAGTAATGTTATCAGAGTGTACCGGTAGATGTTTTAAGGGGTAGATAGGCCGTTTTTCTGGACCTTCTTTTCCCTCATGTTTAGCCCCACTAGTTTTGAAATGTTAAGACATTCGGCCCATTAGTTTGGCTATTTAAATACCTTTAGCTCCATTTCGTTGTCAATTTTAAGACCTATCGTGCCATTTAGGCGTCGATTTTTTTTCCTGGCGAGCGATAGCGAGCTTGTATTTATAAGATGAACTGGCATTCGGTCGGGAAAATTTTCTACCGAAATATGTACAAATTTATCTTGAGGGGGTGTCTAGGGGGTGTTATTCTACGTTTGAGGGAGGTCTAGCGAGGAAACTAAAAATAAATATGAATAAATTAATTAATAGACCAAAACACTAGCCAATCTCTCCTTAAATGACCGCATTGAAAAAAGTATTTTTCTATTTTCTTGAACTATAATTTTGAATAACCATTGTAATTCCTACAATCTATAAGCTTCCCAAAGCAGGGAAATTGTTGGCCAGAAATTCGTTTTTGTAATTGCTAGAGCGAAAAAAATGTGTATGGAAAATATAATCCTTTTTTTTCTTCATATTAGTCTAGTGGTATATTAGGTATGCCCACAAAATAGTGAATGTTCTGAGGAAATGTTTGTCTGTTTATGTTTTAGGTGGCTAAACTAATATATAACTTCAATTATTATAACATTACAATTATTATAGAACTTCAATTATTATATAACTTCAATGATTATATACCGTAACTTGAATTATATAGCTTAATTTATTATAATAGCTTCAATTATTATGGAATTGAATTAGTTTAAAATTACAATTAATATTAAACTTCGATTATTCAATTATTATTAAACTTCAAGTATTATAAATGTCAATTATTATAAAACTTAATTTATTATAAAACCTTAACATAAAACTTCAATTATTTTAAAACTTAAATTATAAAACTTCAATTAGGCTATTATAAAACTTCAATACTGATATAACTAATTATATAAATTCAATTGATCCCCTTCTCTCTCATGTTTAGCCCCATTAGTTTTGAGATTCTTAGAGTTTTTCCCCATTAGTTTGGCGATTTTAAGACCTTTTGCCCCATTTATTTATTTTTATTTTCTAGACCTTTCGTGTTATTTAGGTGTCGATTTTGTTTTCTGGCGAACGATAGTGAGCCTGTAATTTTGGAAGGATCGGCCTTCGGCCGGGAAATTGTTCTACCGAAAAATTTACAAATTAATCTAGAAGGGGGATCTAATGGATGTTTTTTTTTAAAGTTTGATGGAGGTCTAGGGATGTAACTAACAAAAATCATAAACATATGAAATAATCGACCAACAAAATTACCCATCTCCCCTTAAATAATTCTATAAAGAGTATGAACCAAACTTTCCATAGATCATCTTAACCCCCTTGAGTTTTGACCTCTTATACTGGCTATCATTAGACGATTTCACATAGTTTAGGAAGGATCTGTGGGAATGATGAGGGTAAAGATGATCTCAATTAACCCTCTGACTGCCAAATACTCTTCCTAATCTGAATAACATCGTCTAATAGTAGCCAGAAAAAAAAAAAAAAAAAAAAAAAGATGGGCGTATATATATCTTCTTATTGTTTTTCTTTTTCCTCCCTAGACCTCCATCAAGCTGTAAAGAACTTCTACTAGACTCCCCTTCAAGATAAAATTACAGGCTCGCTAATTGCTCGCCAGGACAAAATCGACACCTAAATGGCACGAAAGGTCTTAATATTGACAAAGAAATGAGGCATAGAGTCTTAAAATTGCTAAATTAATGGGCCGAACGTCTTAAAATCGCCAAAATGGCACGAAAGGTCTTAATATTGACAAAGAAATGGGGCGTAAAGTCTTAAAATCGACAGACAAACTAATGGGCCGAACGTCTTTAAATCGTCAAACTAATGGGCCGAACGTCTTAAAATCTAAAAAAAAAAACAATGGGGCTAAACACAAGTGAGAAGGGTGGCCAGAAAACCGGTCCATCCCCTCTTAAAGAGTGAATTATTTCCAAGCATAGAGTAAAATGCAAGGTTCAGAGGATTTTCATATTTTTATAGTGACTGGTTATCCCATACAGTACCAGGGACGTCCTTTTCATCATATTCTGACAACTATTAGATTTTATTGAGCTTAGAAAGGACGTCTAGCAATAACAAGGCTTCAAACTAACTCAATTAACCCTTTTAACTACCACAGATCCCTCCTAAGATGCATAATATCGTCCAAATATAGCTCGAATAAAATAAAACATACGTCGCTGGTACTCAAAGGGTTATGTATGTATTGATATAGGCCTATTTATTTATACATTATATTCATTTATTTATTGACAAGTTTTAGAGTACCGGTAGTTTCGCATTTTTATTGTGACTGATTATTTGGTATATATATTTATTTGTTTATTTCATTTGTAATTGTCTGGGGTTTTATTTATTTATTTATTTATTTATTTATTTATTTATTGTAGTTGTCTGGGGTTTGTTTTCTTGTCTTGGATGTAATTAATCGATGTGAAAATCTGAAATCAATCAACCCTTTCAAGATACGGACACGCATTTCTGTGTTTTATATATGGCTATTAACAGACGATTTCATTCAGCTTAGAAAGGCATTGTGTGCGTCATATGGATGATTAAGATAGTTATTACCCCTTTGGTTCCTAAAGTCGCTTCCAAACTTGAATAAAATTGTCTAGCGGTTTGCCAGAATAAATTGACAAAACGCGGCATAGGCTAATTCTCAAGAGGTTCGTCAACATCTCTAACTGGAAAATATTAAGTTTGTTTTTAGGGGAGATGGGCCATTTTTCGGGTCCCATTTCTTCCTTATGCTTATCCCCATTAGTTTTCATATTTTAAGACGTTCGGCCCATTAGTTTGGCGATTTTAAAACCTTTCGTCCCATTTCTTTATCGATATCAAGGCCTTTTGTGCCATTTAGGTGTCATTTTTTTCCTGGCAAGCAATAGCGAGCCTATACATTTAAGAGGAACAGGCCTTCGGCCGGGAAATATTTCTATCGAAAAAAATACAAATTTATCTTGAAGGGAAGTCTAGGGGGTTTAGCGAGGAAACTAAAAAATATATGAATAAATTAATTAATAGACCAAAAATCCGACCATTGGCCCTTAAATGCTAACGTATAGTATGTTTCTCTCTGGCAATATAATAACAGGCAAATCGCATTGAATCCATCAAACTTTTCTACAGTACTTCTTCAAAAATAGTGTCATTCAAACGTATTCAAACAAACAGATATTCAGACTCATTGGCAATAGATATAGATAGATAGATTGGCATATATGGGGTTTCTCAAGAACAATAAACTATTCAGATCCATTGACACACATGGTAAAATATATATATAGGGTATTTCATTCTCAATCAGAAGACTCATTGGCAGGTATGGACAAATATATAGGCTATAGGGTATTTCATTCTCAATCAGCTATTCAGATCCATTGGCACATATGGAACAAAATATATAGGGTCTTTCCAGTAAAATCAGCAATTCAGACACATTGGCATATATGGAAAAAATTGATAGGGGTGTCTCAAAAGTTTCGGAAATTTTGACGAGGCATGGAGGTTTGGAGTCGCCGGCCAAATACATATATACATGACACCCATATACATATAAACATCACATCAGGGGCCCGCTCGAATATATACATCTTGCATGCTACCTTCCCCCCTCCTCCCTCCCCCTCTCTCCCTCCCTCCCTCCCTCTCTCTCTCTCTCTCTCTCTCTCTCTCTCTCTCTCTCTCTCTCTCTCTCTCTCTCTCTCCTGGTGCATGTATATCGTTGCCATCGAAATATTGGTTCTGTGTTTATCTCGGGGGAATATTTACAGGGGAGCGACGGCCCCCCTCCTTCCCTCCTCCGAGAACGGCATGTTTAATTTATCGGCCCCTCGGAGACAGTTCCCTCCTCTGTATCTGCGGCGCGATAATGAACCCGGCGTGACATTTTGGGAGCTGTGAACGAACGGAGATGGGAGAGAGAGAAGGGGAGGAGGGAGGGGGGGAGATGGAGGAAGTGGGAGAGCGGAGGAGAAGATGGAGATGGATGGGAGAAGGAAGGGGAAAGAGGGGAGGAGGAAGGGGAAAGAGGGGAGGAGGAAGGGGAAAGAGGGGAGGTGGGAGAGAGCCGAGAGGAAGAGATGGAAGGACGGGAAAGGGAAGGTGTAGGATAGAGGAAGTGGGAGAGAGAGGAGAGGGAGATGGTTGGGAGAAGGGTAAAGAGGGGAGGTGGATGATGGAGGAAGTGGGAAAGGGGAGGAGAGGGAAGAAGAAGGGAAGAGAGGGGAGAAGAAGGGGAGGAGAAATGAGGTGGAGGAGAGAGGGGAGGTGGAAGATAGAGGAAGCGGGAGAGAAGAGAGGGAAGAAGAGGGGAGGAAAGAGAGTGGTACGATGGAAGAGACGAGAGGGGAGGAGAGAGAGGGGAGTAAATGGGGGAGGTTGAAGAAGAAGAGAAAAGAGGAGAGGTGGAGTAGGCAGTGAAGGAGAATGAGGGAAAGGAGGAGAAAGAATGGGTGTGAGGTGGTGGAAGAAATAAAGAGGGGCGGAGAGTAAAATATGAGGTGGAGAGAAAGAGGAAGAGCAAGAGCAAGAGGGAAGGGAGATAGTGGAAGGAGGGAGGGAGGAATAGAGGGGAGAGAAAGAAGGGGAGAGGCAGAAGAAGAGGAGTGTGAGGAGGAAGTGGGAGAGGAGTGTGGGGAAGAAGTGGGAGAGGAGTGTGGGGAGGAAGAGGAGGGTGGGGAGGAAGTGGAAGAGGAGTGTGGGGAGGAAGAGGAATGTGGGGAGGAAGTGGAAGAGGAGTGTGGGGAGGAAGAGGAGTGTGGGGAGGAAGTGGAAGAGGAGTGTTGGGAGGAAGAGGAGTGTGGGGAGGAAGAGGAGTGTGGGAAGGAAGTAGAAGAGGAGTGTGGGAAGGAAGTGGAAGAAGAGTGTGGGAAGGAAGTGGTAGATAAGTGTGGGGAGGAAGTGGACGAGGAGTGTGGGGAGGAAGTGGAAGAGGAAGAGGAAGAGGAAGAAGAGTGTGGGGAGGTTAAAGGTGTATATATATGTATAGACGAAAGAGGAAAGAAGTGATAAATGCGTGTATAGAGAGAAATTGGGAAAACAGATAATATGCAAAACAAAAAAATGCTTCTATATTCTAACTACTCCCTCTCGGGTATAGGCTGAGAGCCTGTACATTCAACCGTTATGAACGGTGAAGCCCGTGAGGTCTCGTTCCAGTCTACTATGGGTTTTAGAGGCCGTGTTACATCGTTTTTCGCCCCATTTCGGTACATTTTTAGACCTTTCGTGCCATTTAGGTGTCAATTTTTTCCTGGCGAGCGATAGCTAGACTGTAATTTAAGAGGAACCGGCCTTTGGCTGGGACATTTTTCTACCGAAAAATTTACAAATTTATCTTGAAAGGGGATCTAGTGGGTGCAATTATAAGCTTGATAGAGGTCTAGGGAACAAACTAAAAACCTACCCTTAAGAGGGATGCAGATTTGCACTGGTGATTTGAAACTTTATGAAAGTTCCCTAACATGTAGAAAATCTGAGACAACGTTGACATATTTAAGTAAGCTACCGTACTTTTGGCATTGACATTGACATATTAGCCCTATTATTATTGTTTACATTTCTTGACAAAGTTGATTAACATATTTAAGATGTTTAGGCATAAATCAAATTGAACAGTACTAAGCTGTACGGAAATACTCTTCCATACTACCATAGACATATTAGTGCATCACACTTACGGGGACTCTTAAAATAAAATAATGCGATGAGTAAACACCATCCAAACTGGTGGCATTAACTCCCAACAAGCGGGCAGTCTTGTTTACATCACCGTAGCACCTGGCGGGTATATTTACAGATTATGAGCTTCATTCCATGCTCTTTGTCATGCATAAGCAAAGAGCCAGAGCGTAATACAATTATACATCCGTGAAAGGGGGATAATAGAGCTTTCCAATGACACCTGAATCATCCTTTTACGACCACAGGATCTCTTGCAACGATCGTGCAAATGGAGACGAAAATACCCTAAAATGAGGTATTTTTCCCGATTTTATCCTTGTTGAGAGAAGTAGGGAGGCGGTGATGAGATACAGTATGTCTCAGTGACGACCAGATAGTGGTGGCGAGCGGTCCGAGGCCGCCTATCGTCCCCACAACGCTCGGTTTCTCTCTCATGGCTCATAATGGCCTCAAAATGGTGCCCGTCATATGATGGGCGCCGCAGGGGTGGACAATATTCTCTCTTCCGTCATATGACAGGCACCACGAGTTGAGGGTTAATGTGAGTATGAGGGTGCTATAATTTTTTATGTTTTTATTAATATTAACACTCAGGCCGCGGGGCCCGTCATATGTCGGGCGAGAGAACTATGGTCACCCCTGCGGGGCCCGACATATGTCAGAAGGGATGTTGAGCACATTATCAGCTCTGAGAGAGAGTCCACGCGTTGGGAGGACGATAGGCGGGCTCTGACCGCTCGGCACGGACCGAGTGCCGCGACGTGACGTAACCTCTGCACCATTCCACACCCCTGGCCTCGCGAGACCAAGAAAAAACTAGGGAAATTACCGTATTTTAGGGTTTTTGCCTTCGTGTTGCGCGATTGTTGCAAGAGAACCCGTGGTCGTACAAGGATGATTCGGGTGTCATTGGAAAGCTCTATTGTCGCCCTTTCACGGATACATAATTGTATTACGCTCTGGCTCTTGTTTATGCATGAACAAGAGCATGGAATGAAGCTCGTTTAGGGTAAATATGCCCGCCTGCCAGGTAGTAGAAGTTACAAACATCCCCGTTTGACAGGGGTTAAAGAAAATAAAAATATGAAGATTTGGAGAGACTTTGAGAAAAAAGAGTGGTGAAGAGAGTAGTGAAGGAAGTAAGAGAAGAGCAGATTAGGAATTAGGAAGGAATCTAAGTGTAACGTGGAGGGAGTGTAAGAAACTGTTCTGGAAAGACGTCAAGAAAGTTAGAGAGGGTAGCAAGGGAAATAGTAAGGGTGTGAAAGATAAGAATGGGCGAGTGATAGCCGAGAAGCAAGAGAGAGTCGAAAGATGGAGGGAGTACTTCAACAAATTGCTAAATGTAAGGAATGAAGCACCAGCAAATATAGTTGGATAGGGTATGGGAGGGAGAAGAAGAGAAGTATGGGAGGAGGATTTGAGGATCAGGAGGTCAGAAGTGTGTGAAGCCATGAATAGAGTGAAGCTGGGGAAAGCATCAGGAATAGATGGAGTGTGTGGGGAAATGCTGAGGTATGGTGGTGAGATAGTGATAGAATGGGTATGGAAAATGTGTAAACTAGCATGGGAGAAGGGAAGTGCACCTGATGACTGGAAGACAGGCATAGTAGTTTCCCTATATAAGGGTAAAGGGAAAAGAGGAGTGTGTGGTAACCACCAGGGAATATGCCTTCTAAGCATAGTAGGGAAGGTGTACAGTAAGGTAGTGATTGAGAGAGTGAGAGCGAGTACGGAGAAATGGGTAGGTGACGAGCAAGGCGAGCTTAGGAAGGGAAGAGGATGTGTAGATCAGATTTTTGCCCTAAAATATGTTGTGGAGAAATATCTGGAGAAGGGACATTAGTTGTATGCTGCAATTATGGACTTGGAGAAGGCCTATGACAGAGTTGATAGAGAAGGTACGGTATGCGGAAAGTACTGAGAATATACGGAGTAGACGGCAAGTTGCTGAAAGCAGTGAAGATAATGTATGAGGGTGCAAAGGCGGCAGTACGTGTGGAGAATGAGCAGAGCAAGTACCTTGATCTGAATATTGGGTTAAAGCAAGGGAGTGTGATGTCCCCATGGTTGTTCAATAAATATATGGATGGAGTCATGAAAGAAATAGAAGGAAGAGCAGTGGATGTTGGTGTAACTCTGATAAGGGAGGGAAATGAGTGGAAGTTACCTCTAGTGCTGTTTGCTGATGATGCAGTTCTGATAGAGTGATAGTGAATGGGAGTTGCAGGGTCTGGTAAATATGTTTGGAACAGTGTGCGAAAAATGGCATCTGAAGGTAAATGCGGGGAAGAGCAAGGTTATGGTCTATGAAAGGGGTGCAGCCACAGAGTGTGAGGAGAGGTTGAACGGTCAGGCTATGGATATTGTCAGCTCCTTTAACCTGTACAGCCCCAGCGACGCGTCTGACGCGTCGGCGATGTATGTACGCACAGCCCCAGCGACGCGTCTGACGCGTCACCCTAATTGCGCTGACCGTAACCTCAGGTGTAGCCACTCAAGAGGGCTCAGATTTGTATGGGAACTGTGTACGTATCCCACGCAACCGTACCGATGGTTGAAAACTCTCAAAGTCCACGTGCGTGCGCGTGAGCACGCAATAACCTGTTTTTTTGGGGTAATTGCCTTCAATTTTTTACTCTTGTAAAATACGTTTTCGGGGGCTCTGTAGGACCATTCTTTAAGCTTTTTGAGCGTTTTTTCGTGGTTTTTCCTTCATTCCTAACCCATTCGCTATTGTTTCTGGAATAAAACCATTTTTTGAAAACCGGCCGGGTTCTGGTGAACAAACATTACAAAACTAGCCGGGGCTCCACAGGTTAAGTATTGGGGCAATGTGTTGATTAAAGATGAGAGTATGGATGAAGTGCGGAAGAGGGTGCAACAGGGGAAGAGGGTTGTAAGAACGCTGAAAGCAGTAACAAGAAATAGGGTGGTCCGCATGCAAGTAAAGAAGTCCTTGCATGACAGTGTGGTAATCCCGACATTGACTTACGGGAGCGAAGCATGGACGTTGGTGAAGAGACTCAAACCAAGAGTGAGAGGAGTGGAAATGAGTTACTTGAGAAGTGCGTCCGGAGTTACATGGAGGGATAGACACGAATGAGGAAGTACGAGAGATGTGGTGTGGATGTAGATATGCTGGAAAGTGTGAATAGGAACACCTTGAGATGATTCGGCCGGAACGTATGGGAAGCCAGCGAATGACTGAGAGTGTAAGAGAGTAAGGTGAAAGGACAGAGAGGGAGAGGTAGACCGAGTGAGAGGTGGAAGGATGGAGTTTAGAAGTACCGGTATATGAGCAAAGGCAGTGCTGGATGAAAGGAGGGGCGTCGACTGACTGGGGACAGAGGCGCATGGGGGCGTTTCGTTGGTGGCCACCCCTTTGGGGATCACGGCGTCAGGCGATAGATAGAATAATAATAATATATAATACCGTACTCATAGAATCTAAAACCCAAATGTCAGCGTGTGGGTGCCAGAAAATATTAACAAACATAAAAACATAATTAAATAATGAGACACATACTACTCATAGAATCAATATCTTGTATGTATGTTTGGTTATGCCACACCATAATAACAAAAACAATACTAAACCAAACACAAACTAGCAATTACATATTATACACTACCCCAGGAATCTATAACTCAATACAGGAGCGAACCAACACCTACAGTCAATGAAGAAACCTATTGTATTATTAACGACAATTATCAGGTGTGTATGAGAGAGAGAGAGAGAGCGAGAGCGAGAGAGAGAGAGAGAGCGAGCGAGCGAGAGAGAGAGAGAGAGAGAGAGAGAGAGAGAGAGAGAGAGAGAGAGCGAGAGAGAGAGCGAGAGAGAGCGAATGAGAGAGACCGAGAGAGAGAGCGAATGAGAGAGACCGAGAGAGAGAGCGAATGAGAGAGACCGAGAGAGAGAGAGAGAGAGAGAGAGAGAGAGAGAGAGAGAGAGAGAGAGATAGCGCGAGAGAGAGAGATAGCGCGAGAGAGACAGAGAGCGAGAGAGCGAGACAGACAGACAGACAGACAGACAGACAGACAGACAGACAGAGAGAGAGACAGACAGAGAGAGAGACAGACAGAGAGAGAGACAGACAGAGCGAGACATATACAGAGAGAGAGAGAGAGAGAGCGCGATAGAGAAAGAACGAGAACGAGAGCGGGAGAGAGACAATCTATAACCCATATATAACCATTAATGCACCATAAACTATTAACAAAACCCCGTAATAAACCACCAACCCTAAACTAACAATTATACACATACACATACACACACACACACACACACACCACTCCAGAAATCTCTAGCCCAATGCGGAAGCGGACCATCACATAAGGGGAGATGGGTAATTTTTCTGGTTCCCCTTCTACCTCATGTTTAGCCCCATTAGTTTTCATATTTTAAGACGTTAGATCCATTAGTTTGGCGATGTTAAGACCTTTCGTGCCATTTCGTTATAATTTTTAAGGGGGGAGGGGGATGTTTTTCTTAATTTGAGGGATGTCTAGGGAGGAAACAAAAATATAAATTAATAAAAAGGCAAAAAAAGCAGCCACTGTCCCCTCAAGGGGGGTACCGGTAGGGTTTATTTATTTGGTTAGTTATTAAATATTATCTTACTTTCCTCCCTGGACATCCATCAAGCTTAAAAATAACATCCCCAAGATCCCCCTTCGAAATAAATTGATACGAAAAGGTCGTTCTTTTACAATTACAGGCTCGTTACCGCTCGCAAGGAAAAAAAACGACAGCTAAATGGCATGAAACGTCTTATTATTGAAAAAAAAAAAGGGGCGAAAGGTTTTAAAGTCGCCAAACTAACGAGACAAACGTCGAAAATATAAAAACAATTATGGGGCCAAACCTGAGGGAGAAGGGGGGGGGGGGGGGGGGCCAAAAAAGCCAACTATCCCCTCTTCTTTAACATTATGTTCTTGGTAAGGCGGTACAGTCACGGCATAAAGTCATAGGGCAGCATTTGGTATAATTCTAGCGGTGGCTCCAACTCGATTTGGGTATTAAAATGCTTTCCATACCCTTACTTATTGGTGTCTGGTATTTCTGGTATTATACATTGGGGCATTTTCGTTATAAAATTATACTAGGTTAGGTTGAAAGGTTAGGCTCATAAAAAAACTAAATTGCACCAATTCTTAATATCACAAAACATGAAATATGAAGGAAAACTAGGGAATTTAAAAAAGAATCGATGCTAAAATCGACTTGGAGCCATTACTAGAATTTTACCAAGCATTTATATAACTTCAACTATAGGCTTACTATTATCCATGGTTAACCCTATTTGATCCGTGGTAGGTCTCCTTTGATCTCCTCTGCCTCGCTCCACTAGCCTGGAGAACGAGACTTCAAGACTCACATCTTTAGCTTGGCCACAACAAGACGCTTCCAGGTGCCAATTCCCCCCCCCCCCCCCCCCTCTTTCCCTCTCTCACATTCACTCAGATCTCTCTCTCTCTTGACCATCGCTATCCTGTGATGTGCTGTACTACTACCGGTAACAGCAAGTGTATTGACATTCTTATATCCAGGTTATAGTCCATAACAAAATACCGGTACGACACTCAATTAAAACGAAAGATATAGCATTATACCCCCTTTAACATTATGGAGGGGGGGAGAGAGAGAGAGAGAGAGAGAGAGAGAGAGAGAGAGAGAGAGAGAGAGAGAGAGAGAGAGAGAGAGAGAGAGAGAGAGAGAGAGAGAGAGGTGAGTAACATTTGAATGGGGTGAAGCGTCTTTTCGTCGCCAAGCTAAATCAAGATTTCTCAGTTATTTTGAAGATTTTGAAGTGAAATAGGCCTATGGTGCTAATTATAGAAACTTGGTATTTATATGATACAGAAACATAGTGGTTTCATATTCTTACTGTAGCCTAAGTATCGAGAAATTAACTTCAAAGGGATTCCATTTACCGTCAGATAAAATGAAACGATAGGCTGGAGAGGTCCAAAAAAAGACTCTCATGGATCAAATAGGCCAAACCTGGGAGAAAACTAGTATTTTTGTAGTTTCATAAAATAATGCTGCAACGTGATTTTATGCCGTGACTGCACCGCCTTCTAAGAACCAAATTATTATCTATTGCGATATCACAAAAGAAGGAAAATCAGAACAATAACACATAAATCAAGATATGCTCATGCTAACGAACTCTTCAGAAAACTAGGTCTCTTAAAGTTGGATGATATTAATATCTACTGCAGTGCCCTCTTTGTATTCAAATCTTTGCATAATTTAAATAGTGTTGAAATATTTAGATATAATAATAATCAAAGGTATGCTTTAAGAAGTGTTAATTTACTGGAAATCCCTCTAATGTCTGCTAGTCAGTCTCAAACATCAATACAGTTGTTGTTGTTGTTGTTGTTCCCTAAGCTGCCTGGCCGAACAGCCCCGAGTCCCTGAGAAAGACCATGGCCACGATCGGGCTTTCCCACAGAGCTCTCATTGAGTGTAGATTGTGTTGTTGGCGTAAGTGGTTGTGTGAAATGCAGTCTTCTATGATGTGTTTAATGGTATGGGGTGCTGTGTTACATCCCGGGCAGGCGTCGACAACGGAGTCATCCAGTCTCTTCTGATAGCTCAGGAGAGCTGGATGGTGTCCGCATCTCAGCCTGGCCAGGTGGACTCTGTCCTCGCGAGGAAGGGAGGATTCGGAAGGATGGATTTCGGGAGGTCGTGCATGCAGCTGCGTGTTGTCTGTGAGTGAGTGGATGGATCGGTGAGAGATATGAGTATGGATGTGCTTCTGGAAGTTGGTTCGGGGTGGGCAGGGAGGGAGAGAGGACAATAATTGTGTGTGATACCGTGTGCTGGGTGTTGTTTTGATATTTCTTGGTGTCTGTGGGTGTGTTGCCATGTAGTTTAGTGGGTGGTCTTGGTACATCAATACAGTACCACGGGGTTAAAGTATGGAACCAACTGCCTCAAGATTTAAGAAATATAGAAACCATATCTAGTTTTAAAAGTCAACTTAAATCACAATTATTAATGAAGTATCAACAACCAACTATTTAACAACTGTGATTCACTGAAACTGACAAAGCAAAATTATTGTACTACTTGTGAATTTGTAATAAATGTATACCATGTACAGTATATGCGCAGGTATGTATATGTATACAGTATATGTGAGGACGATTATGTGTATGTATTTTGTGTAATGTGTGTTTGTATATTTGTCTGTATACGCGTGTATACTGTGTATGGTTATGCTTACTTTTTTTTTTTTTTTTTTTTTTTTTTTCTATGTGATTGAGGGAGGCAAAAGGCATAACTGCCTATAGCGAGTGCCTCCCCCATAGTTGAAAGAGTGACAGGGCCAAAATCAAGGGACGTTCGAGCCAAAATGCCTGGACACACGGAGTTTGAAGCAATTTAAGTCATAGGAAGAGGGAAAGACTGATTCTGGGAGAGAGTTCCAGAGCTCAGCTGTTGAGTAGAAGAAAGTTTGAGAGTAACGTTTCACTCTTGGGTTCGAGAGTTGCACAGAGTAGGGGTGGGATTGAGTTGCAAGACGGGTACCACGTGCCCTACGTAAAGGAGGTGGTATGCACTGGGATAGCTCTGAGGAACACTGATTATTATAGTAGCGATAGAATAGCGAGAGAGATGCAACATTGCGGCGGAGAGAGAGAGATTGCAGAGAGCTGGTGAGTGGACGGGAGTTAATGATACGAAAGGCCTTCCTTTCAACTTTGTCTAGGAGAGCAGTGTGAGAGGAACCTCCCCACACATGTGAACAATACTCAATACAAGGGCGCACTATGCCCCTGTACAGAGCAAGAAGCTGTGCAGGGGAAAAGAACCCCCTAAGGCGGTTGAGCACACCCAGCTTCTGGGAGGCTGCCTTAGCAAGACTGGTAATATGGTCCTTCCAAATGAGAGCAGAAGAAAAAGAGACACCAAGAATATTGAGAGAAGATGAAGGGTTGATTTTTGTATTGTTGAAGAATAAGGGATAGTCCGCTGGGAGATCCTGACGGGTAGATAGATGGAGAAATTGGGTTTTGGAAGCATTAAAGTTAACAAGGTTTTCTCTGCCCCAATTGGAAATAGTATTTAGATCAGAATTTAAGAGTTCTATGGCTTCATTACGTTTGTCGTTGAGGGATTGCTGGCTGGGGCGTTCTGAAAAACTAATGGAGTAGTGCAAGGTTGAGTCGTCTGCGTATGAATGGATGGGAATTAAGGTACAGTTAAGGAGATCATTTATAAAAATTAGAAAGAGAATAGGAGATAGGACAGAGCCCTGAGGAACACCGGAGTTTATAGAGTGAGGAAGTGAACAATGGCCGTCCACAACCGCGGCTATGGAACGGCCGGAAAGGAAATTAGAGACAAAGGCACAGATGGAGGGATAGAAACCGAAGGAGGGTAGTTTAGAAATTAAAGATTTATGCCAGACTCTATCGAAGGCTTTCGATATGTCTAGTGCAATAGAAAAAGTCTCACCGAAGTCCCGAAAGGAGTTATGAGTGTGTGTGTGTGTGTGTGTTATATGTGTGCATATATGTGTGTAGGTGCATAATACGTATGAGTATACGTGTGTATATACGTTTGGGTATGCTAGGGAACAGTTATGTGTGTATATTTATGTACTTGTATGGTTATATGAATACTCTCAGGCCAAATTGTTGGCCATAAAGGCATTGTCAATGATAATTATTGTATCGAGTTACTAGCAAGGTGCCTATAAGAGAGATTTCTCTCAAAAGCCTCAGCTATTTTGCCAATGTATTTCTTAACCAATAATGTATTGTATTTCTATGGCTAAATAAAATAATTCAATTTCAAGAACATATAACAATAAACGAGATGCAGCCAATACAATACCAAAAATAAACCAATACAAAGGGTTAACTAAAAGAGGAATCTGTATTTATAGCCAAATAGTGTAGTTATCGCACATCTTCACCTTTGCTGCGTAGCCTATCAGGAATAAAAACGCCCAATCCAAATAGGCATATAAATAAGTCTAATTAGCGTTAATCAAAATTAAGTAAAATGTGCAGCCGTTGCACTATATACATTAAAGCTAATTTATAAAGGTTACTGGAGATGTCGCCCCCATAGGCTAAGAACTCGCATAGCACTTGTAGGACGAACTCGCCCCGTTCAGCTCTACTCCTATTATCATAACTTCGAAATGTTCTATCTATATGTCATTACCGTCCCAAATCCGTCATTACCGCCGCAAATCCTTTATATCGGACAGGTCTATCTATCTATATCTATCTATCTATCTATCTATATGCTCAGGCCCAATCCCCACTTTTCCTATTTTTGTTTTATTTTGTTTTCCTCTATTTTATTATTTTGTTTTTGTTTGTATTTTCTTGGGGGCGGCCGAATCAAGACAGAGCAAGAACAGGAAAACACAAGACAAAACAGCGAACAAACACAGACAAAACACAAAATTCACACACATCTAGGTCACCCAGGAGAATACCCAGATATCGGACAGGTAATACAACAAAATAACAGCTGGTAGGCAAGGGATCAACCGGTAGGCTACGGTTACTAGGTTGGGTTGGTTAGCTAGGTTAGGTTAGCTTAAAATCAGTACAAATTAATATGGAAAAGAAATTACCGGTATTAAAAATCGTGACTGGGATATAGGCCTATGGGGCGAGTTCACCAAGTGGGGCGAGCACTACAGTATAGGCTACTTAATATATTCAAGGTTGAACATGTGTACATTAGGCCTATATACTGTAAATGCAGGTTCGTGTTGTTGTATAGGCCTAGACTTTTAAAAATAATAATAGGCAGGCTACCGATGAAAACGTGAGCCTTCCTAAACTATCCTCATCATAGTCATGTCCACTTAAGTTAAACAAAATTGTCCAAGGTCACCTAGACTATTGTACTAGGCGTCACACTTCTCATACTCCACAAATATACCGTATGCAATTAATTATATAGGCTAAATATTTACATATATGTTGGTATCTACTGTATGTCTGTGTCGTAAAACCTATACGGTAGCCTATGAATTGCAGTTTTCGGTATAATCCTGTGAAGTGGGTGGACCTGTACACATATCTCAATAATTTGGCAATGTTACAATATTTTTTACATTTTACATGCATAATTAATATACTAGGTTAGGCTAAAGATAGTGTGCAATGTTTCTTAGTAAATAGGCATCTGAAAAATAGTCCTACCCGCTACACAGGAACTTACCCAGTTTTCAAACACAAAAGTAGGCCCTAATGCAACTTTTCATCAGTTATCGTATCCCCAATAACTCGAGAAGTACAGTTGAATGTAGTTATTCAGCCTATCAAGATGCTAGAAGGTAAAGTGTCAGTGTGAATGTGCAAAATGTCTAAATCACGCTTTTACCTGCAATACATTTATTTAGCCGCTTCAGTACCGGCGACGTCTAGGCTATTACATTTATTCTAGCTATATTTAGACTAGTTTGTGTAGTTTAAGAAGGATATGTGGTAGTAAAAACGGTTAAGTGAGCTAGTTCGAAGCCTGTTAATTGCTGGAGTCCCTTTTTAAACTGCACAAGATGGTATTAATATAGCTAGAATACAACAGGGGTTAAAACTAGTAGGCACGAAATAGGCCTAGCCATAATCAATTCGGAACGCACTCCTTTCATTCCATATTTTACCCAGATGCTTCAGTAGCCTAGTTGACTTAACATATACAATAATCTAATGGGTGCACAAGTATTATGGTTCACTACTGTACTGCTATTAGACGTGGCAAAAGAAAGCATATGGCAAAACCAAAACCCGCTTTAGCCTAGCCTACTTCACACGTCAACTCTGAACCCCCATACTATCTATGCATCTTAACTCTTACTTGGCTTTCATAAGAACGCAAGAATATTCACAAAAGTAATCGACGGTTATTTATACAGAGGATGCTATCATGACAAATATCAAGGAATCAATCTTTCAAGAAACTTAATACAAACCTTCTTCGATGACGTGGGGTAGACGGCATGCCCTTTCTTCATTCCTGTATTACGTCTCCACCAGCCAATCCCTCGTAATCAGACTTCTCCCAAGTGTTAGTATTACCCATGTCACCATACACACGCGCGTACCGCCGATAATACCGCCGAGAACAACGAAAAACACGATATAACACAAGCATAATTACACCTTGACTTCCCCACGTGTCTGTGGTCGGACAGGGAGTAGGGAGAGGAGCAGTATTACCACATCTATCACAGACGCTGTGCAATGAATATAAAAAGATGCTAGATAGTATAATTGCTTATTATCACCATAAATAGTATTATATCTAATATATAACTCCAACATAGTCTATATACTTATAAAATTACTATATTTCATGGCTCAATCTATTAAAAATTACGCCACAAGACAGGATTAAATATATCTTGGGACTCGCGGTCACACGCTAGGTTGGCAACTCTGTTCAGCGATGACTAGGTGGGCGGAGCTTAGGTGGCTGACGCAACAGCCTTTTATAGGGATAATTAACCGCGGCATTTAAACAATTAAAAGCCAAATCACATCCTATTTCAAACAGTTATTTTGATGAGCATTTTAACTAGTCTTACTTCAGCCAATAATTATTCTATTACCGTAAAGAGGGGAAAATAGACGTTTCACGTTGGAAGAGGCTATATATACATTATTTAAGGAGATTATTCTTCAAAACACCGAAGGCAAAATTGCAAATCTTGAACATGGGATGAAGCTCACTGTTTAAGTCCCACATTAATAGTGACACAGGGAAGGGATGACAAACCCCCAAACCCCTTCCCAATAATTAATACTACCCTTCAAAACCATATACCCGCCCCTACCCTCACACATTTGCTACCCAAACCACATGCTTGTATTACGTAACAATACAGCCCTCTATAGGGACACCGGCGCAGGTATTATTTTTATAAGTACCTCCCGCAGTGTTGCTTGCCATACAGTGTTGCCACGTTTACAGCTGGCCAACATGTCATGCCAGTACCCCCCGAGGATCATGACGCATTTTGACAGTTTATTCTGGCTATCATTAGAAGATGTTATACAGTTTAGGGTGAACTTGTGGGGGCTAAAGAGTTTATTGAGATAGGATTTACCCCTTTAATTCCTAGATATCATTCTTAAATTGCATACAATCGTTTACTGATAACCAAAATATAATGGATAAATGAGTTTTAGATCCTCAAGGGGTTTAAAACTAGTTCTACATTGCATTACTGTCTGCCAGATGTTGATTTGTCACGTATTATTCACGTATGTATTTTATTGTAACGATTTATTATTTAGTCGAGCCTATTTTCTCGCTGGAGAAGAGGTGCTCAGGCTTTTTATGTCCGCTACCAAACAACCTTCCTTACACCACCACCTGTTTCATGATAAACAGACGAACTATTTTGAGAAACTCCTAGACTTACAAGCATCAAATTGCTGGTGTTCGTTCACTATACTCGGTGTCAGCGACTCTGGCAAAATTATGGCAATAGTTTCAGCTGATTGGCTTGTGCAACTGTTATTATTATAGGCCTAACCTTTGTTTAGAAGGAATAAGTATTACAAGACGAGACATTGGACACGGTTGCAAGAGCCAATCAGCTGGAATTATTTACATATAGGGGGGCCGGTATTTTGTCAGAGTTGCTGAAACTGAGTATAGTTGTTGTTGCTGTTGTCATTCACTAAGCTGCCTGGCCGAACTGAGTGCCATGGCTACGATCGGGCTTTCCCACAGGGCTCTCAAGGAGTGTAGATTATATTGTTGGCGTAAGTAATTGTGTGAAATTAATGCAATCTTCTATGATGTGTTTAATGGTATGGGGTGCTGTGTTACATCCCGGGCAGGTGTCGTCGACGGAGTCACCCAGTCTCTTCTGATAGCTCAGAAGAGCTGGATGGTGCCCACATCTCAGCCTGGCCAGGTAGACTCTGTCCTCGCGAGGAAGGTATTATTATTATTATTGTAGAAGCTGTCTAAGCCTCCCAAGGATGGATTTCAGGAGGTCGTGCAGCTGCGTGTTGTCGTTGAGTGATTGGATGGAACGGCGAGAAATATGAGTATGGATGTGCTTCTGGAAGTTGGTTTGGGGTGGGAAGAGATGACGGTAGTTGTGTGTGATATCGTGTGCTGGGGGTGTTGTATCGATATACCTTGGTGTCCGTGGGTGTGCTGCCATGTAGTGTAATGGGTGGTGTTGG
Source organism: Paralithodes platypus (assembly GCA_032716605.1). NCBI lineage: Eukaryota > Metazoa > Arthropoda > Malacostraca > Decapoda > Lithodidae > Paralithodes > Paralithodes platypus. The sequence continues at coordinate 303,063 of CM064529.1, forward strand.
TTTGTGGGAGGCTTCAGCCAGGAATTGAGTGCCTCTCATGTCCGGTTTATGAAATTTCGGCACCAGAAACTTGGGCACTGGAAACTTGGGCACCGCATTTTCGGCACCTAGAATTTTGGGCACCGTGACATTTGGGCACCTAGAATTTTGGGCACCATGACATTTGGGCACCTAGAATTTTGGGCACCATGACATTGGGGCACCTAGAATTTTGGGCACCATGACATTTGGGCACCTAGAATTTTGGGCACCGTGATATTTGGGCACCTAGAATTTTGGGCACTGTGATATTTGGGCACCATGACATTTGGGCACCTGGAATTGTGGGCACCAGGAATTTTGGGCACCATTAATTATTTGGGCACCAGGCATATTGTGGTGATGGAGGCGAAGATTTTAATAATAGTGATGATAGTATTGGCAGTAATAATGATAGTCATGACAACAGTGATGATGGTAATAACAATAGTAATGATAGTGATGGTAATAGTGATGATGGTAATAACATTAGTAATGATGATGGTAATGACAGTAGTATTGATGGTGATATCAATAATGATGGTGATTATTATAGTAGTAATGATGGTGATGCCAGTAGTCATGATAATGATGGTGATATTAATAATGATGGTGATTATTATAGTAGTAATGATGGTGATGCCAGTAGTCATGATAATGATGGTGATATCAATAATGATGGTGATTATTATAGTAGTAATGATGGTGATGCCAGTAGTCATGATGGTGATATCAATAATGATGGTGATTATTATAGTAGTAATGATGGTGATGACAGTATTCATGATAATGATGGTGATATCAATAATGATGGTGATTAGTATAGTAGTAATGATGGTGATGACCATCATTATTGATATCACCATCATTATCATGACTAGTCCTCATCATTACTACTATAATAGTCACCATCATTATCATGACTAGTCATCACCATCATTACTACTATAATAATCACCATCATTATTGATATCACCATCAATACTACTGTCATTACCATCATCATTACTAATGTTATTACCATCATCACTATTACCATCACTATCATTACTATTGTTATTACCATCATCACTGTTGTCATGACTATCATTACTACTGCCAATACTATCATCACTATTATTAAAATCTTCGCCTCCATCACCACAATATGCCTGGTGCCCAAATAATTAATGGTGCCCAAAATTCCTGGTGCTCACAATTCCAGGTGCCCAAATGTCATGGTGCCCAAAATTCTAGGTGCCCAAATATCACGGTGCCCAAAATTCTAGGTGCCCAAATATCACGGTGCCCAAATATCACGGTGCCCAAAATTCTAGGTGCCCAAATATCACGGTGCCGAAAATGCGGTGCCCAAGTTTCTGGTGCCGAAAATTCGGTGCCCAAGTTTCTGGTGCCGAACTTTCATAGAACGCTCATGTCTAGGTGGTCTTTGACTTTGAGGACTTTGGTTTATTGATGTAGGTGATCTGTATGTGTAGTAGCTGTGCAGCCTGTGATGATTTTTAGGGCATTGTTTTGAATGGTCTGCAAAGTTTTGTGGTGTGTTTCAGCTAGGTTAGAAGCCCAGGCAGGGCTTGCATATTCCATCACTGAGTATAGTTGTTGTTGTTGTTGTTCCCTAAGCTGCCTGGCCGAACAGCCCCGAGTTCCTGAGAAAGGCCATGGCCACGATCGGGCTTTCCCACAGAGCTCTCATTGAGTGTAGATTGTGTTGTTGGCATAAGTGGTTGTGTGAAATGTAGTCTTCTATGATGTGTTTAATGGTATGGGGTGCTGTGTTACATCCCGGGCAGGCGTCGACAACAGAGTCATCCAGTCTCTTCTGATAGCTCAGGAGAGCTGGATGGTGTCCGCATCTCAGCCTGGCCAGGTGGACTCTGTCCTCGCGAGGAAGGGAGGATTCGGAAGGATGGATTTCGGGAGGTCGTGCATGCAGCTGTGTGTTGTCTGTGAGTGAGTGGATGGATCGGTGAGAGATATGAGTATGGATGTGCTTTTGGAAGTTGGTTCGGGGTGGGCAGGGAGGGAGGGAGAGAGGACAATAATTGTGTGTGATACCGTGTGCTAGGTGTTGTTTTGATATTTCTTGGTGTCTGTGGGTGTGTTGCCATGTAGTTTAGTGGGTGGTCTTGGTTCGTGGAGGCTGCTGCCAGGAATTGAGTGCCTCTCATGTCCAGATGGTCTTTGACTTTGAGGATTTTGGTTTCTTGATGTAGGTGATCTGTGGGTGAAGTAGCTGTGCAGCCTGTAATGATCTTCAGGGCTTTGTTTTGAATAGTCTGTAAGGTCTTATGATGTGTTTCAGCTAGGTTAGAAGCCCAGGCTGAGCTTGCGTATTCCATCACTGATCTTATGTATTGTTTATATACTGTGGTGGTAGTTTCTTTGTTGTGTCCAAATTTTGTGTGAGCAAGTGACCTGAGGGCGTTAAGTCTGGGTGTCAGTTTCTTTTTAATGTTTGTGGTGTGCTGTTTGAATGTCATATGAGTATCATATGTTACTCCTAGGATTTTGGGTGTGTGTGTATGTGTTAGGGGTGTGTTGTTTATGGTGAGTTGAGGGATGTATTCGTGTTCTCCTGTCCAACTTGTGAGCAGGGTTGCGGTAGATTTGGCTGGGGCTAGATTAAGTCTGTTTGTAGTGCACCAGCCATGTAGTGTGTTGAGATAGGGTTGAAAGAGATCTGTTGCTCTTTTTGGGTCATGGTGTGTGCATGTGAGTGTTATGTCATCTGCATAGGAGGCTAAGTTTATTTGGGGCGTATTGGGTGTAGTTATACCGTGCATGTACAGATTGAAGAGTGCGGGCGATAGGACGGATCCTTGTGGGACTCCGTTTGGAAAGTTTCTGACTTTAGATGACTGACCGGCAAAAGATACGTGTGCACATCTGCCTGCTAGGAAGTTGGCCAGCCACCTTTTTGTGTTGTTGTGCATGTTTGTGTTGTAGATTTTGTTTGTTAGGTTGTGGCGGGGTATGGCATCGAAGGCTTTACTAATGTCCAGTGTGGCTAATAGTGATCTGTGTGGTGGTCTAGCTGAGTTGATGCCGTCGAAAGCTCTTTGTGTAAGGTCTGTGAGAAGAGTGTTTGTGGAGTGCAGTGGCCTAAAGCCATGTTATAGTATAGTTATGAGTATAGTTAACGCACCTTGTGCTTAGCATGTCAAGGGACTGGAGTTCTCGAAAACGGGCTCCAGTCCTGACGCTATGTTTTACTTACTGTGTGCTGGCTTAATAATCCAGAAGGTTGATAGCATCCGAAGTCCTATTTTAACTAACTAACTTAGCATTTGGAGGTGTTCACATGTTTATGACCAAGACTATATTTTTTCGTTCAATATATATTAACCCTTAGAGAATTATGATTAGGTTCTACAGTTTATTCTGGCAATAATTAGACGATTTTATGCAGCATTGGAAGGCCCTCTATTCCCAGTCTCCTCTTAGGACAAGAATATCTTGCATAATATGAGTGAGAGTAACAAGGAATTTATAGTATCTCCGAGACCTTGCGGTCCATTCCGGGGAGATACTGGAAGTGGTAGGAGAGAGACTGTTTAGTGCCCTACACTCATTACAGAGTATGCAGAATACTGTCCACTCTCTTCTTTAACTGCTCTACTGAAGAACTGTTCACAACTACCGAGGGAAATTTGTTCCAGGCAGAACAGTTCCCATATGTGAAAAAGTTTCCACAAATATTAGCGTTGAACGTCAAACTGCCAGTTGCGTGTTGTATTCATAATGAGACTAAACATCAAAATAATTGAAAGAGAGAGATAGAAAGAGAGAGAGAGAGAGGAGGGGGGGGGGGTCTTTGAAACATAAGGTATACAATATGACCGCTACGTTAAGGCAATTGGTGTAACAATTCATAATAACACCGAAGTGACGCAAGTAACTGATTTACACCTTATAAAATACACACACACACACACACACACCTCTCTCTCTCACGTACACTCGACCAAAAACAATCTTTACACTAACGCTCTAAACATTCTGGAAGTGGGTCGAAATCTTATGATAATAACTCACAGACGTATGTTTCACCTGATCCATTCCGTTCACACTAGATTATTTACAGCTCACCAGTGTAAAGGTTGTTTTTTGGTCGAGGTTAATAAGTGTTGTCAGATATTTCACAAAGTTTCGGACACTGACTAATACTCTGAGGGATAAGCACTTTTCCCAGTAACTATAAAAATACCAATAACACTTTTTGAGCGAAGACCACTGGAATCTATGACAACACTTAATACCCCCGATTGTACATGCATACATACACACACATATGCTGTACACAGACTCTCTCTCTCTCTCTCTCTCTCTCTCTCTCTCTCTCTCTCTCTCTCTCTCTCTCTCTCTCTCTCTCTCTCTCTCTCTCTCTCTCTCTCTCTCTCTCTCTCTCTCTCTCTCTCTCTCTCTCTCTCTCTCTCTCTTTCTCTCTCTCTCTCTCTCCTTCTCTCGTTTCTCTCTCTCTCTCTCTCTTTTGTTGGGGGGAGTATACATATTAAGTTCCAGCAGATTTCGTACCAAATTTAATTGCATTCATTTATCTTTCCCCCTAGATATATTCTTGAGTTTCTCCTCAGACTGATTTTACTTTAAGCTAAGGGTGGTATTTGTACAAACTAACCTAGCCTAACCCAACCTGCCAAGCTTTTGACCTAACCCAAACCTAGCCTAGCCTATAGCCAGCCAATCTGTTTTATTATTAACTCTTGTAGATATTGTATTTAGTATCCTACTGTAGCTATACAGTATATATCTGTAATTTTAGTTGTTGCTTGCACGATCTTGTAATAACCTTTGACTGATACACTTTTTTATCTAAAAAGAGTAGGCTACTGCTTTACTAGGCTACAGTAACACCAGGGCCATCTGTTGACACAGTATATTAACCCCTTGTGTGCAGTCACACTTTATTTTTATATAATCTCTATTTGGTGAATTGTATATTTAGTTACATATTCTGTTATACATATATTTGTTTAAGGTTAGGTTATCACACCTGGTAGCCTATTTCTGCGAATTTAAATTTTATTATTTTCGGTTAGGTTATTCAACGCTGGTAGCCTATTATTGTGTATTTCAATTTAAAAAAAAAACTTTTGGCTAGGCTATCGCCCCAGGAAGCCTAATTCTGCGTATCTAAACATTTTTGTTTTCGGTTAGGCTATCACCCCTGATAACCTATTTCTGCGTATTTCAGCATATTTGTTTTCGGTTGAAGTGATTGAAGTGTTTTTAAAGTGAGTGAAGTGTTTTAAAGTGAGTGAATTGTTTTTTAAGTGAGTGAAGTGATCTGTAGAAAGTGACTGTCACCATGCCTCGCGCTTGTGCGAACTGCGCCGGTAGGTTTGGTGAGTCCATGTTTGCTACTATCGATCCTCAAGTCTGCCGGCTCTGCCAGCAACGAGAGAATTTTACAGTGAAATTAGATGAAGCCTACAACAAGATCAACGTCCTCACCATGAAGCTGGAATCACTCCAAGAGTTTGTAACACTCAACGTTGGAGTACCACAAACTTCAATTGTCACCGCAACTCCAGCAGCCACCAACGCCCCAACGTCAACTGCCAACAATTCAACGCCTACAGTAGCCACTTCAGCTGATGTTTCCGATACTCAAGATACAAATAGTGACTCTCTTTCCCCTCAAGACAACTTCCGTGTCGTGAGGAACAACGTTTGCCCCAAGACCAGGAAACACATACCGAGTACCGAGTGTCAAAACCGTTTCCAGATACTCGCAGACTCAGATGACGAAGAGGAAATAGAAGAAGTCCGGCTCGTGGGAGACTCGATGATACGTGGTCAGCTCACAGAGTTTTGCGCCAGGGCACCTAAGACCAGGAAGCGTTTTTGTATCCCTGGTGGTGGTGTGGATGACGTAGTTGCAGCAGTTGACGAAGTATCAAAGCTGGCCCTTGCTAATACAATGTACGTCATCCACGTTGGATCCAACGATGTACAGCGAACCCGGTCGGAAGATTTGCTTTTAAAGTACCAGCAGCTGATCAAGTCGTTTAAGGAGAAGTCATCAAGGATCATCGTCTCAGGAATCGTCCCCCGGCTCGGTGTAGAGAGCCGATTTTACAACATAGCCACCAGCACAAATCGTTGTCTAGCAAACCTCTGCAGGAAGGAGAACGTGGGATTCGTCGACACCTGGGACAATTTCTACTACGATGACTATTTGTTTTCGGACGATGGAGTGCATCTGAACCAGGTGGGAGCAGCACGTTTTGGGCGTCTTCTCAACGATGCGGTGAAGGATTTTCGGAGAAGAAATCGACTCAGCACAGGACAACCAGGAAGGAGGACCGAAGACAGCGAGGACGGCAACCTACAAAGGAATTAAATACTAATCCTTCAAGAACCGCGAATTTGGATAAAGCTCCACCAACACGACCCAAATTCAAAACCGTCAGGGATAACGACCGAGGACAGCCATGAATGTAAATGTAGATCCGACCAGAACCAAAAATTCGATGAAAGAACGTTCTGCGAGTTCTAAAACCGCAACTTTAAAGGTTTTCTATGCAAACGCTCGTAGCATACGCAATCAATTTTCAGATTTAGAGGAACTAGTGTTACAGAAAATTATGATGTGATTGGCATAACAAAATCTTGGCTCAATACAGAGATAGAGACTTTTTAGCAGAGTATTCACTTCCCGGTTATGTAATGTTTGAGAACAGCCGAATAAATAAAAATGGAGGTGGCGTTTTATTATATATCAAAGAAAGTCTTAACCCGACCCTCGTGTCAAAACCTCAAATTGTGAACGTCGACACATCTTTTGTGCTAATAAAGAATAATAAAGGTACAAAAATAATACTTGCGTTAATATACAGACCTCCAGCTCAATCAGTGCAAACTGACCGAGAAATTTACGAACAAATTGCAGATGTAAGTAACTCACAAGATACCGTAATTTTTGGCGACTTTAATTTACCTGTGACAAAGTGGGGCGATACTCTTACTTCACACTCCGGACATGACTTGTATACGAACTTGCAAGAGAGTTCGCTTTATCAATTTGTTCGAACGCCGACCCGTGGTAATAACGTTCTTGACATTGTACTAGCAACAAAAGAAGAATTGATAGAGAATTTGAATGTTGGTGATGAATTCAGTAACAGCGACCATCGTACGATAACTTTCACTTTAAAATTTACTAGTAACGAACCAAATAGTAGCATCGAAAAAGTCCCTAATTTCAAGAAAGCAAACTTTCATAAACTTAGAGCTATGTTTAAAGAAACTGACTGGAGCTTTTTTAATTAACAATAACGACATAAATACATCTTGGAAGTTATTCGAAACCACTTACCTAAAAGCAGTGCAAGACTGCATACCATCGAAAATACGGCGTCCAGGCCATAATAATAAGCCCAAATGGTGGAATAAAGATATTTCAAACTGCCTGCTTGCTAAAAAATTTGCTAATGATAGATTAAAATCCTCACAAAATGACGAAGAACGGGTGAAATTTGTAGAGCTACTACGCCAAAGCCAAAAAGTTAATTAAGCAAAGTAAAAAGACCTTAGAGTGACATATTGC
>CM064529.1:310753-318253 GCA_032716605.1 Paralithodes platypus
ACAACATATCTAGTGACTTCTCTAGGCTGCTTGTCCTCCAAAACACTGAGGATCAAAATTAATGTCCGAACAGTGGTTTAGAGTGGGTAAGCGAAAATTGGAAAGGAAACTACTGCCCTGGAACTAATGTCCGTGGCAGGATTAGGAAGTTAGTAGGGGACAGATGGGTTAGTAACATAACACAGTTATAAGTGATCTTTCGTATATCTGGGAACAAAAAAAAAAAAGAAAGGGCAAAAAAAGGAAAAGAACCCCCAAAAAAAAAGAAAAGAGAGGATAGTGTTCTTAGTAATACATACTGTATACGGTATACGCAATGAATCTGAGGGGGGAATAAAATAAAGTTATTAATTTACAAAAGCAGTCAGTCGCGGGTTTGATGTAAGATATTTGTCTAGGCGAATTTTAAAAGAATCAATGATGCTGCAGTCTATAGCGTCTCGGGGAAGCCCATTCCACAAGTTGACAACTCGATTGAAGTGAACATTCTTAGATTCGTGTGAGTTAAAAGATTTACCAAAACTTTTGCAACCGTTTCCCCGCCTGTAATTAGATTGGTCGATAGTAGGTAGGTTGGTAGGTGCTTAGGTAGGTAGGTGCGTAGGTAAGTACAAAGTACAAAGGAGTACAAAGGAGTACAAAGGAAATCAAGCAACAACAGATCTAGTGACCCTTCTAGGTTGCTTGTCCTCCAAAACACTGAGGATCAAGTGTCCAAACAGTGGTTTAGAGTGGGTAAGGGAACATTGGAAAGGGAACTACTGCCCTGCCACTAACGTGGCAGGACTAGGAAGTTAGTAGGGGACATATGGGTTAGTAACTGAGGGGAGGATAAAGTTATTCATTTACAAACGCAGTCAGTCGCGGGTTTGATGCGAGATATTTGTATAGGCGGACGGAATTTAAATGAATCAACGGTGCTGCAGGCTATAACGTCTCGGGGAAGCCCATTCCACAAGTTGACAACTCGATTGAAGAAGAAATTCTTAGATTCTTAGATTCGTGCGAGTTAAAAGATTTACCAATAATTTTGCAACCGTTTCCCCGCGTGTAATTAGATTGGTCGATAGTGAAGTACTTACTACAGTTCATATTGTCGATGCCTTTGATGATTTTGACACTGGAATTAAGTCGCCTCGTAATCTGCGCTGGGTTAAAGGAAATAGATTTAATTCTCTAAGACGCTCTTCGTATGGTTTGTTCTTTAGGCTAGGTATCATTTTGGGTAAACTCTACGTTGAACTCGTTCATAGCTTGTCTATATCTTTTTGGTAATAAGGGCACCAGGATTGAACGCAGTATTCCAGAAGAGGGCGGACTAAGGAATTGTAAAGGGTTAGGATAACTTCTTTGGATTTATGCTCAAATGACCTGCCTATAAAGCCAATTATTTTGTTTGCCTTCTTAACAATTCTGAACATTGTTGACTCGGTGTAGGTTACTCGATATTGTTAATCCCAGATCCGGTTTCTCTGTTTACATTCTTAAGCTGAGTGCCATTCATCGAATAGTTTGCTTTCTCATTTAGGTATCCGACATGTAGTACTTTACATTTATCCGCATTGAAACTCATTTTTGCCAAATTTGGGCCCAACATGACAATTTATCTAGATTGTGTTGCATATCGTCAACTTGTTCTTTTGAGAGTACGCTATTTGCAATTTTTGTATCGTCAGCAAATTTTGAGATTGTGCAGGTGAGACCCTCATCTATGTCGTTGATGTAAATTAGAAAGAGAATTGGTCCTGTGTACCGATCCCTGGGGTACCCCGCTACATACATTGGTCCATTTAGATGCCTTACCGTTTATGACTACCCTTTGCTTTCTGTTGCTGAGCCAATTTTCTATCCATTTCAACACACCGTCTTGTATTCCATGCGCTTTTAGTTTAGCAGTAAACGTTTGTGGGGAACTTTGTCAAAGGCCTTTTGAAAATCAAGGTATTATAATATCTACAGCTTTACTCTCATCGTAGAGGTTGAGGATATCGTGGAAGAAGTCTAAGAGGTTTGTTAAACAGGAACGTTTTTTACGAAAGCCGTGTTGAGTATCTTTAAGTATGTTATTTTCCTCCAAGTGATTTACGAGTCTGTCTCGTATGACCGTTTCTAGCATTTTACATACAACTGAGGTTAAGCTAATTGGAACGGTAGTAACTGGGTAGGGATTTGCGCCTTTTTATGAATATCGGTGTTACGTTGGCTAGCTTCCACTGATCAGGCATAGTTCCAGACTGCAAGGATTTATTGAATAGTAATGTCAGTGGTGTGGAGAGCTCATTCTTAGCTTCCTTTAGAACTCTAGGCGAGATTGTATCAGGTCCTGGCGTTTTATTTACCTTGAGTTTATCTAAAATATTCAATACTTCTCTCTCTGTAACGGTGATATTGCTTAGAACATCCTGAATTATCAATCTGAATCGGCGATGGTGTAGGGATATCACTGAGGTCTTCTGTTGTAAAAACTGATGCAAAGAAGGTATTGAGGGAATTACTCATTTGTACTTCGTCTTTGGTGTATTCTCCTTTTTCATCGACTTAACGGTCCAACAGTTGAAGTAACTACTTTTTTCTTTCTGATATAACTATAGAATTCTTTCGGGTTTGTTTTACTTTGATTCGCAATATGTAACTCTAAGGTCTTTTTACTTTGCTTAATTAACTTTTTGGCTTTGCGTCGTAGCTCTACAAATTTCACCCGTTCTTCGTCATTTTGTGAGGATTTTAATCTATCATTAGCAAATTTTTTTAGCAAGCAGGCAGTTTGAAATATCTTTATTCCACCATTTGGGCTTATTATTATGGCCTGGACGCCGTATTTTCGATGGTATGCAGTCTTGCACTGCTTTTAGGTAAGTGGTTTCGAATAACTTCCAAGATGTATTTATTATGTCGTTATTGTTAATTAAAAAGCTCCAGTCAGTTTCTTTAAACATAGCTCTAAGTTTATGGAAGTTTGCTTTCTTGAAATTAGGGACTTTTTCGATGCTACTATTTGGTTCGTTACTTGTAAACTTTAAAGTGAAAGTTATCGTCCGATGGTCGCTGTTACTGAATTCATCACCAACATTCAAATTCTCTATCAATTCTTCTTTTGTTGCAAGTACAATGTCAAGAACGTTATTACCACGGGTCGGCATTCGAACAAATTGATAAAGCCGAACTCTCTTGCAAGTTCGTATACAAGTCATGTCCGGAGTGTGAAGTAAGAGTATCGCCCCACTTGGTCACAGGTAAATTAAAGTCGCCAAAAATTACGGTATCTTGTGAGTTACTTACATCTGCAATTTGTTCGTAAATTTCTCGGTCAGTTTGCACTGATTGAGCTGGAGGTCTGTATATTAACGCAAGTATTATTTTTGTACCTTTATTATTCTTTATTAGCACAAAAGATGTGTCGACGTTCACAATTTGAGGTTTTGACACGAGGGTCGGGTTAAGACTTTCTTTGATATAAAATAAAATAAAAGTAAATACGTTAGGTAGGTAAATGCGTAAGTAGGTAAATGTGTAGATAGGTAGGTAGGTTGGTAAGTAGATACGTAGGTAGGCAGGTAAATAGGTTAGGTAGGTAGATGCGTAGGAAGGTAGTAGGTGCGTAGATGAGTAGGTAGATGCGTAGTTAGGCAAATCTGGTGGTAGGTAAATGTGGAATTAGGTAGATGCGTAGGTAGGTATATGTGTAGGTAGTTAAATGTGTGTGTCTCTCTCTCTCTCTCTCTCTCTCTCTCTCATTCCCCCCCCCCCCGTATCCATTCTTCAGTTCAGTTTTCAAAGCTAACATTTCGCCTTATATTTTTCCAAATGTCCTCATATATTTCCTCGTCTTTCATATTATATTATTGGGCGAGAGGTGAAAAATATAATTCCTCAAAAACAGAGGATGAATAGCCCCTTTATGTGAAGAGGAGCACTTTATTGACATTTCCGTTTTTTCACACTATTTGGTCCCACGTTTTTTTTTTTTTTTTTTTTTGCTTGCTTTTACCATTTCCGAGCAATGCATATTAATTCATCCCTTAGGCTAATAAGACGCCTTCCCAGATTTCCTTCAAATTAAATAATGACCATCCAGACCCCTTTCATGCAAAATATCTCGGCCGAAGGCTCATTCCCACTAAGTTACAGACTCGGTATGTATATCGCTTTCCCAAAATATAAATCTACACCTGAATGGGGTGAGACGTCTTATACTCGCAAAAGTAATACGGTGGAGTGTCTTAAAATCGCCAAACTGTAGAAGCGAAACGGGTTTCACTCTTCCCCTCCCCCCTCACACACACACACACACACACACACACACACACACACACACACTGGCCAAAGATCAATAGGTAAGGGGTTAATTTTTCCGCCAGGTGAGAACAAAATAAACTAAAAAATGTTAAAATGTTACTGACTGCCTGAATGTAAAATAAAGACTGTGCAGGGATGTGGACGGTGGGAGTGAAGGGATGGTGGATTATAGAATGGATGGGGATAGGTGGGTGGGAAATAATAGAGGGCTTTGGGGAATGATGGAGAGGGTGATGAATGATAGAATAGGGGAATATGAGAGGAAGAGGAATAGGGGAAGAATGAAGTGGTGGAGGATGGGGGTAATAGGATAGAAGGGAGTTGAATAGGGGATGATAAATTAAAGAATGGATGGGGATAGGAGAACTGAAAATAATGCTGAGGGGGATGAATGGCTGAATAGGGGAATGTGAGAGGAAGAGGAAGAGAGGGAGGATGAGGATAGTAGGAGATAAAGGAGAAGAAATGGGGGATGGGGATAGGAGAACTGAAAATAATATCGTGTTTTGTGGAATGGTGGAGAGGGTGATGAATGATAGAATAGGGGAATATGAGAGGAAAGATAATATGGAAGGGGAATGTAGGGTAATAGGAGATAACAGAGAAGAATAGGGGATGGTAAATCAACGAATGGATGGGGATAGGAGAACTGAAAATAATATCGTGCTTTGGGGGATGATAGAGAGGGCGATGAATGATAGAATAGGAAAATGTGAATGGAACAGGAATAAGGGAATTGGAAGAGGGGCAATGTCAGGGCAATAGGATAGAAAGGTGAAGAATAGGGGATGGTAGCTTAAGCAGTGGATGGGGATAGGAAAACTGAAAATCATATAGTATATACTAAATTTAAAACAGTCAAAGAGATAGCTTAAGGGAAGGTTTCTACTTGAGGGATTTTTTTCTTGACCCCTTTCTTCCTCATGTCTAGCCCCATTGCTTTTGAGATTTTAAGAAGTTTGCCCCATTATTTTGACGATTTTAAGAACTTTCAACCCATTTCTGTCAATTTTAAGACCTTTCGTGCCATTTAGGTGTCGATTTTATCCTGGCGAGCGATAGCGAGCCTGTAATTTAAGAGAAACCGGCTTTCAGCCGGGACATTTTTCTACCGAAAAATTTACAAATTTATCTTGAAAGGGGCTCAAGGGGGTGTAATCTTAAGGTTGAAGGATATCTAGGGACCAAACTAAAAACCTCCCCTTAAGGGAGCTCAGACGGTATTGTGCAGCATAATTTACTGGTTCGGCTCAATGGTTTAAGGAAGGGGTTTAGTTTGCTCTCTAAATCTCTATCAAGCTTAACAAAAAAAAACACACATATAAATGTGTACATTTTTCGGTAGAAAAATGTCCCGGCCGAATGCCGATTCCTCTTCAAATACAGGCTCGCTATCGCTCGCCAGGAAAAAACCCGACACCTAAATGGCACGAAAGGTCTTAATGGCAAAGAAATGGGGCAAAAGGCCTGAAAAACACCAACTAATGGGGCGAATGTCTTGAAATTTCATAACTAATAGGGCTAAACATGAGGGAGGAGGGGGACTCGAAAACCCAACTGCCTCCCCTTAAGGTTGTATTTTTCCCCTTGCATTATGTCCAGGAATGTCAAATTAGATGATATTCAATTTTACTAGGAACCCTATAAGCAACTTGAGAAATGTGCACAGTTGTATCAGTGTATGCTGGCTGTCATTAGGCGATTCTATACAGCTTAGGAACGATCTGTGGGAATGATACGGGTAAAGACAGTGTATTCTGGCTGTCATTAGGCGATTCTATACAGCTTAGGAACGATCTGTGGGAATTATACGGGTAAAGACAGTGTATTCTGGCTGTCATTAGGCGATTATATACAGCTTAGGAACGATCTGTGGGAATTATACGGGTAAAGACAGTGTATTCTGGCTGTCATTAGGCGATTCTATACAGCTTAAGAACGATCTGTGGGAATTATACGGGTAAAGACAGTGTATTCTGGCTGTCATTAGGCGATTATATACAGCTTAGGAACGATCTGTGGGAATTATACGGGTAAAGACTGTCTTAATTAACCCTCTGATTTCCATAGACCCTTCCTAATCTAAACATAATCGCCTAATGATAGCTAGAATAAACTGATGAAATGCGTCATAGCCTAATCCTCAAGGGGCTCAGAGGAATACAAAGGAAAGAAAGCAACAACAGACCTACTGATCCTTGCTAGGCTACTTGTAAAAAAAAAAAAAAAAAAAAAAAAAATTGACATGTCCCTTCAAAAGCGGTCCGGTGATGTCAAATTAGATGATATTCACTTTACTAGGAACACTTCAGGAATAACATCGAAAGTCACTGAGAGATAATGAGCATATTGGAAGACTTATGGGATGCCAACGTTCGGAGAGACCGAGAATAGATTAAGGGGGTAGTGCTTGGTTTTTGGTCTATATATTTATTTATTTCTATATATTTTGAGTTTCCTCGCTAGACCTCCATCAAGCTTAGAAAAACACCCGCTAGACCCCCTTTCAAGATAAATGTGTAAATTTTTCGGTTGAAAAATGTCCTGGCCAAAAGCCGGTTCCTTCTAAAATTAGAGGCTCGCTGTCGCTCGCCAGGAAAATGTCGATACCTAACGGGCACGAAAGGTCTTAATATTGACCAAAAAAAAATGAGGCGAAAGGTCTCAACATCGCCAAACTAACGGAACAAACGTCTAAGAACCTCAACACTAATATGCTAAACATAAGGGAGAAGGGAGTCCAGAAAAAGCGAGTACTTTTATCCTCCCCTCAGTTACTAACCCATATGTCCCCTACTAACTTCATAGTCCTGCCACGTCAGTGGCAGGGCAGTAGTTCCCTTTCCAATGTTCCCTTACCCACTCTAAACCACTGTTTGGACACTTGATCCTCAGTGTTTTGGAGGACAAGCAGCCTAGAAGGGTCACTAGATCTGTTGTTGCTTGATTTTCTTTGTACTCCTTTGTACTACTACCCCCTTAATACTAGAATACAAGCCAGTCGCGCAATGGGGCTATCACACGAAGAACTGTTTTCCCCCTCAACATTTGATCGTCAATAATAATCTGGCAGCTTATGGGGTCGTAATTAAGGGGAAGCAGACTGTTTTTCTGGACCCCCTTCTCCCTAATGTTTAGCTCCATTAGTTTTGAGATTATAAGACGTTCGGCCCATTAGTTTGGCGATTTTAACACCTTTCGCCC
>CM064529.1:320753-323253 GCA_032716605.1 Paralithodes platypus
AAAGTTTACACTCTCAAACCAATCATGCAACATGAGCTCACCTTTGCATACTATATATACAAATTTCTCAACTTCGGACTTCTTCCTCGGCAGAGGTCCCTTTATTCGAGTACAGCGCTTCTTCTCATGGTGTACCCAGCAACGACAGATGCTACACTGAATTGAGTTGGCGCCCACCCATTTTCTGCATACTGCACATGGGTATACTCCACTATTTTCTACATTTCCAGGCCCTAATCTACGTGTCAAAATTTGGTTTTAATTATTTTAACTCTTCATCCTTTAATTGCCATGCCCTCTCTCCATCTTCTGAACTGGCCTTGGCATCCTGCACATTATCTGCGATAAGCACTAGGTAATCTATAGGTAACGTATAGATTAGCACTAGGTAACGTATAGCAGTTCCCCCAGGGGAGCCCAGTTCTAAAATTTCCAGACAGTGGCTCCAGAACCATAACAAAGAGGAAAGGGCTTAACACAGATTCCTGGTAGTCTCCAACGCGAACTGTAAACTCCTCACTCACTACACCTTTGACCCTCACTGCCGTTCGTGAGTCCTCATACATCTTTATTATCATTATCACACGCACCCGCCACTCCTCCTCGCCAAGTTTTCTCATAGCACAACATCTCTGGGCACCCTATCAAAGGCCTTCTCCAGGTGTACAAACACAAGGTACAGATCCCTATCTTAAAGTTAAGATCTTTCCTGCAGCTGCCTGACTACGAAGATAGCATTGATTGTGCCACGCCCTGGCATGAAATCGAACTGCACATCATCGATAGGAATGCTTTACCTGATCATACCTTCCAAGACTCTCTCACAGATCTATATGACTTGGTCAAACATTAACTGACCCCTAAAATTTCCCCTATCTAACTTTGTTGTAAATAACTATTACACCAAAAATGTCATCCATACCAATAACAAAAACAAATCTCCACTACTCAGTAACCAACCTCTGCCACGCAGACAAAAACAAGATATCCTGAACTGAACCTAAACACTGCATGGAGGGAAAGGAGATAATATGAGAAGCATGGAGGAGGCAGGAAACAAAACATGGAGAAAACTTAGGGGGAAGTGCTTGGTTTTCTGGACCCCTTTCTCCCTCGTGTTTATCCCCATTAGTTTTGGGGATTTTAACACCTTTCGCCCAATTTCGTTGTCAATGTTACAACCTTTCGTGCAATTTAGGTGTAATTTTTTTCCCGGCGAGCGAAAGCGAGCCTGTAATTCTAACAGGAATCGGCCTTCGGCCGGGAAATTTTTCTACCGAAAAATGTACAAACAAATTGATCTTGAAATGGGGTCTAGGTGGTGTTTTTCTAAGATTGATGGAAGTCTAGCGAAGAAACTAAAAAAAATATATGAATACATGAATTAATAGACCAAAAATCCAGCCACTAGCCCCTTAAGTTAAGGCGAGTTTCTTTTGTCTTTCTTTATATTTTTTTAGGGCGCCTTAATATGATACGGCGGCAACTTGGAGTAATATATAGGGGGCTGGGGCTAACTTTGGCTATACGTAGGTGGGGAGAGAGAGAGAGTACAAAGGAGTACAAAGGAAATCAAGCAACAACAGGTCTAGTGACCCTTCTAGGTTGCTTGTCCTCCAAAACACTGAGGATCAAGTGTCCAAACAGTGGTTTAGAGTGGGTAAGGGAACATTGGAAAGGGAACTACTGCCCTGCCACTAACGTGGCAGGACTAGGAAATTAGTAGGGGACATATGGGTTAGTAACTGAGGGGAGGATAAAGTTATTCATTTACAAACGCAGTCAGTCGCGGGTTTGATGCGAGATATTTGTCTAGGCGGAATTTAAATGAATCAACGGTGCTGCAGTCTATAACGTCTCGGGGAAGCCCATTCCACAAGTTGACAACTCGATTGAAGAAGAAATTCTTAGATTCGTGCGAGTTAAAAGATTTACCAATAATTTTGCAACCGTTTCCCCGCGTGTAATTAGATTGGTCGATAGTGAAGTACTTACTACAGTTCATATTGTCGATGCCTTTGATGATTTTGAACACTTGAATTAAGTCGCCTCTTAATCTGCGCTGGGTTAAAGGAAATAGATTTAATTCTCTAAGACGCTCTTCGTATGGTTTGTTCTTTAGGCTAGGTATCATTTTGGTAACTCTACGTTGAACTCGTTCTAGCTTGTTTATATCTTTTTGGTAATAAGGGCACCAGGATTGAACGCAGTATTCCAGAAGAGGGCGGACTAAGGAATTGTAAAGGGTTAGGATAACTTCTTTGGATTTATGCTCAAAATGACCTGCCTATAAAGCCAATTATTTTGTTTGCCTTCTTAACAACTTCTGAACATTGTTGACTCGGTTTTAGGTTACTCGATATTGTTACTCCCAGATCAGTTTCTCTGTTTACATTCTTAAGCTGAGTGCCATTCATCGAATAGTTTGCTTTCTCATTTAGGTATCCGACATGTAGTACTTTACATTTATCCGCATTGAAACTCATTTGCCAAATTTGGG
>CM064529.1:325753-345753 GCA_032716605.1 Paralithodes platypus
GAGGTGGAGAGGAGGGAAGGGGGGGAGGATAGGTGTGGAGGGGAAGGATGGGGGAGGGGTGGGGAGAAGATGGGAGGGGAAGGTGAAGGGATGAGGGAGGATGGGGGGGAAGGTGGAGGGAAGAGGGGGGATGGGAAGGGAGTGTTTGGATTGATAGTGGGGATGGGGGTTATAAAAAGAGGGAGGTGGAGAGAAGGAGGGAGGGGTGGAGAGGGGAAGGGGGTGAAGGAGAGATAGATAGGGGTTATATAAAATGGGGGGAGAGAAGGAGGGAGGGATGGAGAGGGGAAGTTGGAGGAGGGATAGATAGAGGGGGGTATACAAGGGGGGAGGTGTAGAGAAGGAGGGAGGGGTGTGTAAAGGGGGCAGGGATGAGGGAGGATGGGGGAGTGCAAGGTGGAAGAGGGATAAACCCTCTCACATCCTTATGACGCAGAGGTTGCCAGATTAGCAATAATAAATAGATTACTCTCACTCTTATAATTACCTCTCCAAAATTAGTTTTCTGCCCATAGCTAACTCAAAGACAACTGCAGAGGTTGAAGTAAATAAACTAAAGGTTTATAAATACCCCAGACGGTAACAAAGGCTTTAAAGTATCCCAAATAGGCTCAAAAATTGCGTCAGGACGTGAGAGGGTAAATAGGGGGTGGAGAGAAGGAGAGAGGGGTGTGTGGAGAGGGGAAGGTGGAGGAGGGGGAGCAGAAGGTGGAGGAGGGATAAATGGGGGTGTATATAAAGGGGGGTGGAGATAAGGAGGGAGGGGTATATGGAGTGGGGAAGGTGGAGGAGGGGGGGGGGAATGGGGGGTGAGAAGGTGGAGGAAGGATAGATAGGGTGTATAAAGAGGGGGGGGGAGGTGGAAGAAGGTTGGAGGGAAGGAGGGAGCGAGTAAGACAGGGGGAGGATAGAGGTAGGAAGGGAAGAAAAGGATGGCAAGGAAATAGGTATGGGCAAAAGGATGCAGATTACAAAGGAATTCAAGTAACAACAGCATATATTGACCTTTACGAGGCTGTGTGTAAATAACCTATCTAATAAAGGAGAAATAATTAATCTATATGTAACAGAGATAAATAATAACTAACCTACAGTTAACTGTGGTAATTAATAACTAACCTACATGTAACTGAGATATATAATAACTGACCTACATGTAACTGAGATAAATAATAACTTGCCTACATGTAACTGAGATAAATAATAACTTGCCTACATGTAACTGAGATAGTACATAACTAACCATGTAACTGAGATAAATAATAACTTCCCTACATGTAACTGAGATTATTAATAACTAACCTACATGTAACTGAGATAATACATAACTAACCTACATGTAACTGAGATAATTAATAACTGACCTACATGTAACTGAGATAAATAATAACTGACCTACATGTAACTGAGATAATACATAACTAACCTACATGTAACTGAGATAAATAATAACTGACCTACATGTAACTGAGATAATACATAACTAACCTACATGTAACTGAGATAATACATAACTAACCTACATGTAACTGAGATAATACATAACTAACCTACATGTAACTGAGATAATACATAACTAACCTACATGTAGCTGAGATAATACATAACTAACCTACATGTAACTGAGATAAAGGAGAAATAACTAAATGCAGTATAAATACAATATATGTTCAAGATAAAGGAGAAATGAAGAGGTAGTTTAATAGGAACCCCCCCCCCCCACCCCCCAACAAAAACAACAACATCAACACCACCACCAACAACAACAACAATAACAATCAGAGTATAAGCCCCTCTTACCTCTCCCCCCCCCCCCCCCCTCCTCAGCCAGTAAACTCGTTCACCAGACACCCAAGATCCTGTCCTCTAGTTTATCTTGCACGGGATTCAAACCCCTGACACCTTCACCGCCACACTCACTTCTTAACTCTCTCTTAATTAATGGGAAATGACCGTTTTTGTTTTGGTCTATTAATTCCTTTATTTCTTCAATTTTCAGTTTCCTTGCTAGAGCTCCATCAAGCTTAGAAAAACACCCCTAGACCCCCCTTCAAGATAAATTTCGGCAGAAAAATGTCCCGGCCGACGGCCGAATCCTCTTAAAACTTCAGTCTCCGTATCGCTTGCGAGGAAAAAATCGACACCTAAATGGCACGAAAGGTCTTAAAATTTACAACGAAATGTTGTGAAAGGTGTTAAAATCGCCAACCTAAAAAAAAAATAAAAAAAAACAAACAAAAAAATTGAGCTTAACACGAGGGAGAAAGGGCGCCAGAAAAACGACCCATCTCCCCTTAAAGGTGAATAATATTGAGAGAGATGTTATGATTTGCTTGCTATTGGTTAGTATTAATATAGATAACATCGCTTACAGTTAGCCAGAATATAATAGGGCAATAGAGGTGACCCATGCTAGTTGAAGACATTTTTAACCCTTTGGCTGCAGCCATGTTTGGGCTATTTAGGGCATATTCAGGCACTCCTGAATGATAAATCAAGCATCTGCATTAAATGAAGTGTATTCTGTCGAAAACTAGGCGAGAATAGCTTCAAAATGACACCAGAACAGGCCCTGTACGTGGTCTGGTTCACCCGCAGTGGTGCCAGTGAAACGCGGGAAACCCGCTATTATGTAACACTCGCTCGCTTGGCTACACTGTTGGGAGATACAGAGAGAGACCCGCGCGAGACACAGTCAACCTCAGTGAGCCGCTCGGTGCTCTGAGGGTCAGAGGTGGGCCCCTCACACTCCCGCCCACTGACACTCAATTTTTACGGTTTTTACAGGCTTTTAAAGCCTGGAAATTGCTGTAACTTGCCAGGACGTTCCAGAATGTCACCCGCAGCGAAAGGGTTAATATGGGTATGATGGGTATGTATTTATTCCTTTATATTCTTTGTAAACAGAAAATAATTGCTTAACGTTAGCCAGGATAGGTATGTATTTATTCTTATATAGAAGATGTAAGGCTTACAAAGAGAATACGAGTCAGATACAAGGGGAGATAGAGGGGTAGGAAGACCCCCATTGAGATGGAAAGAATGTGTAGGACAAGCGTTGGAAGATAGAGGAATGACTATAGATCAGGCAAGAGAAGTGATAATAAATAGGAATGAATGGAGAATGCTTGTGAATAGATGAGTGTAAACGCGGTCGTTTTGGAGAGAGGATCATGCGCCAGTTGGACTAGATGTGGTCCGTCAGGCGCCTGGCCCGGGGAGCCGGTGGTAATGAAGGGTACGCCTGGAAGCATGGTGGGCAGGCACGTGGTGGCTCCGCTGCGGGTCTGCCTGAGGAAGTCAGAACCTCTCCAAGGGATCCAGGACCTGGGAATCTTTTGCTGGGGACCCCAAATGGGCCTGGGTCTCTATGTATTTCTCGTGGACGACCTAGATGTGTGTGATTTTATGTTTTGTTTTGTTTTGTTTTTCTTATATGTTGTAATATCCCTATTCGGGCTTTGTCTTGAGTCGGCCACCCCCATAAAAAAAAATAAAAAAATAAAAATAAATAAAATAAAACAGGAGTAAGTGCCATAGCATATACATACATACATACATACACTCTTTTGTAAGCAGAAGAAAATCGCGTAACCTTAGCCGCAGGATCCGAGAAAAGAAATAAAATATATAAACCAGAGAGTCGACCCAAATGTTGCCAGGTCATTCTCGCCTCTGACCTCACCTCGAGTAATTATAATATACACCGCCCCCCCTTGCCCCCCCCCCCCCCCCTCTCCCAACTAATTACAGAGTGGCTTTAGTGTGGAATGACATGGCCGTTATTTAAGGGGGTAGTGCTTGGGTTTTGGTCTATAAATATATTCATTTATATATTTTTGAGTTTGCTCGCCAGATCTCCGTCAAGCTTAAAATAGCACCACCTGGATTTCCTCTCAAGAATATTTTATGCATTTTTCGGTAGGCCGGTTGCTTAAAAAATGACAGGCTCGCTTTCGCTCACCAGGCACGAAAGGTCTTAATGTTGACAAATACATGGGGCGAAAGGTCTTAAAATCGACAGACTAATGGAATGAACGTCTGAAAATCTCAAAACTAATATGCTAAAAATGAGGGAGAAGGGGATCCAGGAAAAGCGACTACTACCCCCTTAAAGAAAAAAATGATTTGCATTAGGTGATTAACGGGGGGGGGGGGGGGGGAAGAGAAGCGAATTTATTTTTATTTATTTATTTTTATTTTTTTTGGGGGGCGAGTAATGGTTGAGGAGGTTTGTTTCTATTGTTTATTTAACCCTTTCACGCATATGACGCGATTTTGAGCCTATTGGGGATACTTTAAAGCCTTTGTTACCATCAGGGGTATTTAGAAACTTTTAGTTTAGTTACTTCAACCTCTGCAGTTGTCTTTGAGTTAGCTGTGGGCAGAAAACAAATTTTGGAGAGGTAATTATAAGAGTGAGAGAACTCTATTTCTTAATGCTAATCTGGCAACCTCTGCGTCATAAATGCGTGAAAGGGTTAACCCTCTCCGACATATGACCCAATTTTGAGCCAATTAGGGATACTTTAAAGCCTTTATTACCATCAGGGGTGTTTACAAACCTTTAGTTTAGTTACTTCAACCTCTGCAGTTGTCTTTGAGTTAGCTGTGGGTAGAAAACTAATTTTGGAGAGGGTATTATAAGAGTGAGAGAACTATTTCTTATTGCTAATCTGGCAACCTCTGCGTCATATGAGTCTGAAGGGGTTAAGAGGGTGGACACGACCTTTTAACCCCTTCTGTACCGGCGACGTCTTTTCAATTTTGTTCTTCCTATAATTATACGATTTTGTGCAGTTTAAGAAGGCTCTGTGATAGTGTAAATAGGGGTTAATATATGAGGGGCTGGGAAATGTATTGCTAAAAGTGGTGTAAAACGAGCACTTTAGTATCGGAGTCATGGTATCGGAGTCAAAAAGTAGTAAATATCGAGTCTACTATGTGACAGTTGTCTCTTTCATTGTAACTATCTTGTATCTTAGAGCTCCTAATCGTGTACAGTGGTGCTAATAAGTCATGTCTCAGCTGTCATTACGTTTGACTCTCTCTGTGCTGTATTAATGTCTGTCAGATGTTGAATAGGGTGGGTAAGTGCAGGAACATGGTTGTATATCTCACTCAAAAAGAAGAAATCATATCAATAATAACCATCACAACATTAAATAAACAAATAAATCAAATATAATACACCCCTTGAAATCTCGCTCGTTCGGTGACGCGCGTTGGGGGGGAATCTCTGGGTTTATTAGCAGCCTTAATGACGTATAATTCATTCTAATGTATTGTAATGCGGGCCTCTTTAAAGTATTGTAATGAGAGAATAAACATTACTGATTCATTTATGCCGAGCGCTATTCAGTGTGTTGTGAAGTGTGGTGGAGAGAGAGAGAGAGAGGGGGGGGGGGGGGGGAGGGGGGAGGGTTGATGATTGTGTTAGTGCAAGGTACCGTGTGTGGGAGACAGGTGGGATAGATAGGGAGGGATAGATAGATGGATGTGTAGATAGATAGATATACATTGATAAGGTAGATAGATACATATATACTGTAGATAGGTAAATATGTGGATATATAGATATGTAGATAGATTGATAGATAGATAGGTAGATAGATTGATAGGTAGATAGATAGGTAGATAGATAGATAATGATATAGGCTAATGAGTGTGTGAGTGTATGTGTGTTGCGAAGTTTGGATGGTGATTATGTTAGCGCAAGGTACTGTGTGTGTGTGACAGATAGATAGATATGGATGGATAGATAGATATATAGATGTAGAAAGATAGCTAGATGTAGATAGATAGATAGATAGATAGATAGATATAATGAGTGTGTTGTGGATGGGTACTGTGTGTATATCAGGTCACCTTGTATCTACTGTTCCAAGAATGTAGAGAGGGGAGAAGGGTTTGGAAGAGAGAGGAAGCTGTTGGAGTGGCTTTGTTGTGTGTGTCTGTATACGTCGGTGAGGTGTCCCCCCCCGACTGGTTGACACATATACATACATACACATATATATATACATACATACAACAGATACCTTGAGAAGAAAGATAGTGGCTGTGTGAGTGGATTAGTGTGTGTGTGTGTGTGTGTGTTGTCTAGGCACTAGGGAGGTGTGGCGGAGTGGTCTTGCCACTGGACTGGTAATCCAATGGACCCGGGTTCGAATCCCAATATGCCAATGGGAAGATATTATTGGGAAGGAATTTGTGCTGTACCTAGCTAGTATCAGTGCATTACCACAGCACACCGAAATGCCAAATAAATACCCTCATTGTTCCCTGATTAAATAGCATTGTATGAATATTCCCATATTCAAAAATATGCTACAGAGGGGCAATGCCTAGTGAGTTAATTGCTCAATAGGTGGCGTTCTGAGAGTGAGGGTCCGAGCCTGGGGGATGAGACTGTGAAGCACAGAAGCGGAGCAGCTTCAGAGATGGAGTTGCTTCGAGCCGTGAAGCTTCGCATGTCTCACTCCCTAGACTGGAGCAAGACCTCACGGGCCTCACCGTGATCAGCCGTAGAGTGTAAAGGCTATCAGCCTATGCCCTAGACTGAGGGAGTAGTTGGAATATAGATTATTTTTTTTTTTTTATTACAGATAGATAGATATACACACATGCATAGATAGATATATAACTTGAGAGAGAGAGAGAGAGAGAGAGAGAGAGAGAGAGAGCGCGCGTGTGTATGTGAGAGAGAAAGCGAGTGATTGTGTGTGTGCGTGTGAGATTGTGAGTATGAGAGAGCGTGAGTGGGTGTATGTGTGCGTGAGAGAGGGAGCGAGCGTGAGTTTGTATGCATGTGTGTGAGAAAGAGAGTATGAGTATGTGTGTGTGTGTGTGTGTGTGTGTGTAAGCGAGCACACGCGTAAGCATATAAAAGATGGCTATATGTGCGTGTGGGGAGAAACCAAAGACCCAGAAAAGAAACTCTGGTAAGAAAAAAACATATCAATATAAAGCAGAGTAAGTACCCCCTGCCACTTTAGGGGGTAGTGCCCGGTTTTTCTGGACTCCCTTCTCCCTCATGTTTAGCATAATAGTTTTAGGATTTTAAGAAGTTCGTTCCGTTAGTTTGGCGATTTTGAGACCTTTCACCTCATTTCTTTGTCAATATTTAGACGTTTCGTGCCATTTAGGAGTCGAGTTTTTCCTGGCGGGCGATAGCGAGCCTGTAATTTCAGATGAAACTGGCCTTCGGCCGGGAAATTTTTCTACCGAAAAATTTACAAATTCATCTTGGAGGGGGTCTAGGGGGTATCTGTTTAAGCTTGATGGAGGTCTAGCGAGAAAATATATATATAAATAAATATACCGGTATATATATATATATATATATATATATATATATATATATATATATATATATATATACTGTATATATACTGTATATATACTGTATATACAGTAGGCCAAAAACAAAGCACTACCCCCTTAAGTCTTTCCATTTTACATGTACAGTCTCATCCAATAATTCGTGTACTACCTTCAATACTTATACCTACCACTAATGATAAGATAAATGCGTACCCACCTTCAACTTTCTTACCACTCATGATAAAAGAAATGCCTACCACTAAATAGAACTGGGTAAATCTTGCTCTTAAGGGGATTTTGTTTTCTGGACTCCCTTTCTCTCATGTTTTTTTTTTTTTTTTTTTTTCTATATTCCAACTTACTTCCTCTCGGGCATAGGCTGAGAGCCTTAACATTCACCGCTTTACAATGAACAGTGAAGCCCGTGAGGTCTTGTTCCAGTCTAGGGAGTGAGACATGTGAAGCACGTAGAGTACAACGAGCACCTGCCATCTTGCCTTCACATGAGGCACGGTGCTCACTCATGGCCCGAAACGACCCCATCTCTGAAGCCACCTCGTTCCCGTGCTTCACTGTCTCACCCCCTACCATTAGGTTTAGTACCATTAGGTTTTACATTTTAAGACGTTTGCTCCATTAGTTTATCGATCTTAGACCATTTGTTCCATTTAGGTGTCTATTTTTTCCTGGCAAGTAATAGCAAGCCTATATTTTAGAATTTATCTGGGGGGGGGGGGGGGGGTTCTTTGGGGTATTTTTTGGAAGCATGATGGAAGTCATAGGAGGAAACTATATATATATATATATATATATATATATATATATATATATATAATTACAAATAAAACAAATAAAAGGTATTGGTCAAGTATGTTAGGGACTATTCATCATATATACTGTAAATATAACCAAAGGAATAATGTATCTTGGTAGTATAATACTTTCCCTCCCGACTGTACACACACGGTGAATGGCAACCCATCGAACCCCTTTCTAATGGATGGCCCAGCTATGTACTCTGATTTATTTTGAGGGCTCGAGTGCTTGTGGATAGTTCTTTCTCTGTGTGTGTGTGTTTGAATACCTGAGTGCTTTTATAGGCATGTAGAAAATGGTGTGCGTGGTCTGGGACAGTTTTAGATTCTTAGAGGGTAGTGCTCGCTTTTTCGGGACCCTCTTCTCCCTCATGTTTAGCATATTTGTTTTGAGGTTTTAAGACGTTCGTTCTGTTAGCTTGGCGATTTTGAGACCTTTCGCCTCATTTCTTTGTCAATATTAAGAACTTTCGTACTATTTAGGTGTCTATTTTTTCCTGGCGAGCGACAGCGAGCCTGTAATTTTGGAAGGAATCCGCCTTCGGCCGAGATATTTTTCTACCGAATAATGTACAAAATTATCTTGAAAGGGGATCTAGGTTTTATTTTGTAAAGCTTGATGGAGGTTTAGCGACGAAACTAAAAAAAAAAAAAAAAAAAAAAAAAAAAAAAAAAAAAATATATATATATATATATACCAAAAACCTTGCACTACCCCCTTAAGTGCCCGTACTTATACTGATGTGTGTGTGTCAGAATCAATGTGGGGACAATTGTGGGTCACAAGGAGTTGCAAGGAAACGTTAGTGAAACAAAAACACGTGCGGTACATTCCAGATATATACCTGGGTAGTAGAAGAAAAAAAAACAAAAAAATATTAGTTATTGAGCACGCTACTCCAAACTATATTTTCGATCCTATTCTTAACTGGTTCACTTTTTGGGCGATTTTTGCATGTATTCATTATTTTTCTACTTTCCTCCCTAGACCTCCATCAAATTTAAAAAAAAACATCCATTAGATCCCCCTTCTAGATTAATTTGTACATTTTTCGGTAGACAAATTTCCCAGCCGAAGGCTGGTTCTTCCAACAATACAGGCTCACTATGGTTCGCCAGGGAAAAAATCGACACCTACATAGCACGAAAGGTCTAAATATTGACGAAGAAATGGGGCGAAAGGTCTTAAAATCGACTAACTAATGGGGCAAACATCTTAACATCTGAAAACTAATGGGGCTAAACATGAGGGAGAAAGTGGTCCAGAAAACCGGCCCATCCCCCCTTAAGTCCAATTGGATTGTTTCTAGTCCTTATATATCTTTTGTGAGTGCTTGAAAATCCTCATTAATATCCTAATAAGCCCCAAGAGGCCACGAGGCTAGGTAGGTTAGGTATACAAGCAGCCTCGCAAAGATCAAGACCCGGCTCCTTTCCGTATGATTCCATAGGCTAGGTAGGTTAATTAGTTACAAGCATCCTCGTAAGGAACAAAACCCGCCTCCTTTCCGTATGATCCCATAGGCTTTGGTAGGTTAGTTACAAACATCCTCGTAAAGATCAAGACCCGCCTCCTTTCCTTATGATCCCATAGGCTAGGTAGGTTAGTTACAAACATCCTCGTAAAGATCAAGACCCGCCTTCTTTCCTTTTGATCCCATAGGCTAGGTAGGTGAGGTACAAACAGCCTCGTGAGGATCAAAACCCGCCTCCTTTCCTTTTGATCGCATAGGCTTTGATAGGTGAGGTACAAGTAACCTCGTAAGGAACAAACCCCGCCTCATTTTCCTATTTATCCCGTAGGCTTTGGTAGGTTAGGTACAACTAGCCTCGTAAGGATCAGTATACGTGCAACTAATATGCATCTGGAGGCGGCCCAGGGTGCCATAATCTCCATATAATGCATGCATATGGTCTTCCCGGGATTCGAACTCGGGACACCACAGCCAGAACATAATACCAGTAGGAAGAATAGGGCCAAAATATTGCTGAGCTCCATCTTCATTCACGAATTTTCGATCACAACCAGGGGCTATCATCAGGTATCAATGATGTGTTGTTGCTTGTTCTCCTTTACCCTTCTTATGTCTTTTCTATATACCTCCGATAGTCCAAACAATCTGCTCTCCCACCCCCCTCCTATACCCTGTTTTTAATAAGTAGGCCAAAACACTCGACACTAACCCATATAACTCACACTCGACTAGAGTAATCAAGCTACTATTTCTACCATTTGGGAAGGGTCAGCCCCCCCCCCCCCCCCTTACACACACTTCATCACCATTCACCTCCCTACGTCACATAGTCCTTCTCCTCCCCTATGCCACCCTTATAGCATACCCCCCCCCTCCCTCCTCCCCACCCACCCTATCATGCAGTCAATCAGCTGGCCTCAGACCGTGGGAACCAGTGTACCACCTTCCGTGCATGGCCCCCCTAGTAAGGCACTACTTGCGCCACTACAAACATTACTAGCACCCTCCCTCCCTCCACCCACCACTACCACCCTCCCTCCCTCCCTCCCTCCACCACTCACGCCATGGCACCACCCACACCACCGTCTATAGGGAGATTTAGTGGTTTTGTTTGGGACGAAGGGACAGCGATGCATAGTTCTTTCTATGCTAATGTTCTTATATACTGTATATACTATATAATTATAATATATATATATATATATATATGCAGTATATATTATAGTTTAAGAGTGTAAGCTTAGTTGTTGTTGTTGTTGTTGTTGTTGTTGTTGTTCCCCAAGCTGCCTGGCCGAACAGCCCCAAGGCCCCGAGCAATTCCAAGGCCATAACCGAGTGCCCCCACAGAACCCTCCCCGCCGACCACAATAAAGCCTGGGTGACCGAAGCCACTCCATGGCGGGGAGCTAAGGAGGGTGCGGAAACGCCCGGGAAACCAAAGCCCCACCCAGGGCCCTGTGCCCCTCAGCAATTAAGCTTAGTATAGATAGTATGTTTACTACTTTGTAAGGAGTTTACTTTGCTGTAGCTTACAATATTTCGTTTACCTCTTTTAAGATACTATTCAATGCAACTCCTTGTACCCATTGTAAGAAATTGATAGGATTCTCCCTTTAAAACGAACCTACCCTCCCATCCTCTTTCTGTCACTACTCTCTCTCTCTCTCTTTCTGTCACTACTCTCTCTCTTTCTGTCACTACTCTCTCTGTCACTACTCTCTCTGTCACTACTCTCTCTCTCTCTGTCACTACTCTCTCTCTCTCTCTCTCTCTCTCTCTCTCTCTCTCTCTCTCTCTCTCTCTCTCTCTCTCTCTCTCTTTCTTTATGTCAACGAGTGGAGTTTTTATGATTGTGTGCTTTCCCAGTGTTTGCCCCGCGCCACATATAGTTTGAGGCATTAACCTACCGTATAATAAAGTGGATAAAAACACTTTACTGGGGGGGGGGGGGGGCTTAAGAGGGCTTAAGGGGGGTCACCGGCTTTTCTTTTATCTTTCTCTCCTTTTCTCTCTTTCTCTGGCTTGTATCCATTCGACCCCATCCAGCCAACTGTTTTAAGACGTTTATCCCCATCTAGGTGTCGATTTCTTTTTGGCGTGCGATAGCGAGCCAGCATTGTATGGAGAATTTCGGCTTCGCCGGAGAAATTTTTCGATAGAAAAATTTACAAATTTAGCTTGCTGTCAAAACAAAAATATATATATGCTGGCTCGCTCCCGCTCGCTAGGAAAACAATGACACCTCGATCAGGGTAAACGTCTTAAAACAGTAGGCTGAATGGGGCCGAATGGATAAAAGCCAAAGAGAGAGGGAGAGAAAGATAAAAAAACAAAAAAGCGAGGTGGGCCCTCTTAAGAGGTCCGGTGAATACTATTGGCGTGTGTGAGAGTTAACCTTATCTGATCCGACGTCTTGGGGGTTATTTTAATAGTGTGTTTAATTATTTTTGAGGATTTCCTTGCTTTAACCATTTACGAGCAATGTAAGTTAGTTTGCCCCCTAGGTCAGGTCAGGTGAAGGTATTGAGGGATAAGCCTTTACAACAGCACCTCGTATCTACTTTCCCCTAGAGTAAGACAAACGCTTTCCCAGACTTCCTTCAAACCAAAAACTGTCCACCCAGATCCCCTATAAGTTAAATTAGTACGATTTTGTCTAAGTTACGGGGTAGCAGAAACAAATCCACACGTGAATGAGATGGTCCGTCTTGTTATCGCCAAACTTATGGGATGAAAAGTCGTAAAATATCCAAACTGATGGAGCGAAACAGGGGAGGTAATAAAATGCCTCCCTTGGCCCTCAAATAGTTATAATGCTGTGTAAATACTGCTGGCATGTGTAAGTGTTAAGGGGAGGCAGACCGTTTGTTTGGTCTATTAATTCGTGTATTCATATTTTTTTTTAGTTTCCTCGCTAGATCTCCATCAAGCTTAGAAAAACACACCCTAGACCCCCCTTCAAGATAAATTTGTAAATTTTTCGGTAAAAAAATGTCCCGGCCGAAGACTGATTCCTCTTAAAATTGCAGGCTCGCTATCGCTCGCCAGGAAAACATCGACACCTAAATGGTACGAAAGGTCTTAAAATTGACAACGAAATGGTGCGAAAGGTGTTAAAATCGCCAAACTAATGGGCCGAACGTCTTATAATCTCAAAACTAGTGGGGCTAAACATTAGGGAGAAGGGGGTGCAGAAAAACGGTCTGCCTCCCTCCCTTAAGAGGTCCGACTGGGCTATCGACTGGTGCACATTGTTCTTGGTGCGGTAGGAACACAATAATGATGAACCAGTGGAAGGTGTATATATAGGTAGTACGGCCAAGCAAAGGAAATCAAGCAACAACAGATCTAGTGACCCCCTCTAGGCTGCTTGTCTTCCAAAACACTGAGGATCAAGTGCCAGTACGTAAGGGGGCCCACCTCGTTTTTTTTCCTCTCTCCCTCTCTTTCTGGGTTGTATCCATTCGGCCCCCTTCAGCCTACTGTTTTAAGACGTTTATCTCCATCCAGGTGTCAATTTTTTCCGCATATTTAAAAAAAACAATATTGACAGCAGGGTAAATTTGTAAATTTTTCGATGGAAAAATTTCGCCGGCAAAGCCGGATTTCTTCATACAATGCTGGCTCACTATCCTCTCCAGGAATAAATCGACACCTTGATGGGGATAAGCGTCTTAAAACAGTAGGCTGAATGGGGCCGAATGGATACAAGCAAGAGAAAGAGAGAGAAAAAAGCAGGTGATCCCCCCTTAACCCCTTTTAGATGATGGCTTTATTTCAATTGTATTGGGGTTGATATAGTCGTCTAAGATATGATAATATTCCTTATATTACGTCTGTTGTTAACCCTTTCGAACCACCATTACGTAATTGTCATCATGTCGTGGTTACCAGTAGACTATTTTCTTTAAATTAACCCCCCCCCCCCCTTCTACGACTCAAATGGGCAAATACTGTCTTAATAAACCCTCTTCATAACATAGGCCCTTCTTAAACTCCATTACATCATATGATTTTAGCCAGACTCAAAGGTAAAAGGCGTCATGGTGGTGAAGGGGTTAAGGGGGGATGGTTCACTTTTTGGGAGATTTTTGCATGTATTCATTATTTTTCGAGTTTCCTCCATCAAATCAAAAAAAAAAAAAAACATCCGTTAGATCCCCCTTCTAGATTCATTTGTACATTTTTCGGTAGAAAAATTTCCTGGCCGAAGGCCGGTTCTTCCAACATTACAGGCTCACTATCGTTCGCCAGGGAAAAAATCGACACCTAAATAGCACGAAAGGTCTAAATATTGACAACAAAATGGGGCGATAGGTCTTAAAATCGATAAACTAATGGGGCAAAAATCTTAATATCTGAAAACTAATTGAGCTAAACATGAGGGAGAAGGGGGTCTAGAAAGTAGTGTCCAGTGTTAGTATTTGTAGCACTGGGTACACTTTGCCACATGAGTGTCTGGCATAGGGTGTGTGAAGAGAGAGAGAGGTATGCTGACCAGGATTCGAACCCCCTCACTCCAGGTATTTTTGTACGAGTTGGGCACCGTATCCGCTCGACCATGACAGGGTTCGTTCATGGTCGAATGGATACGGTGACCAACTCTCCCAAAAATACCTGGAGTGAGTGGGTTCGAATCCTGGCCAAAAATACTTGGGAATGAGTATGGGTTCGAATCCTGGTCAGGATACCTCGCTCCCAACCTGTCCGACATAATCCTTACGTGTGAAGAGACCTCCCAAATATCTGTTTCGTCTTGGGCTTATTCCCGGGTCCTCTTGCTTGTGAGGTAAACGTGCCCCCGATTACACAGCAGGCCAGAATGACTTAAGGGGGGGGGTCACCGTTTTTTGTTTATCTTTTTCTCCTTTTTTTTTTCTCTTTCCCTGGCTTGTATCCATTCGGCCCCATTCAACCAACTGTTTTAAGATGTTTATCTCCATCCAGGTGTGGATTTCTTCCTGGCGAGCGATAGCGAGCCAGCATTGTATGGAGAAATCCGGCTTCGCCGAAGACTTTTTCTATCGAAAAATGTGCAAATTTAACTTGCTGTCAAAACAAAAGTACACTATATATATGCTGGCTCGCTAACGCTCGCCAGGAACATATTGACACCTGGATCGGGGTAAACGTCTTAAAACAGTAGGCTGAACGGGGCGGAATGGATACAAGCCAAAGAGAGAGGGAGTGACAGAGAAAACAAAAAGCGAGGTGGGCCCCCTTAAACAATGACGCTATTGTGTTGAAATGATTTAAATGAAGGAAAAACAAGAATATAAATAAGATAATACCAAGGAATAATTCGACTTCTGTATTATTGAACGTTTTATGATGGTTCACTTTTTGGGCGATTTTTGCATGTATTACTTATTTCTCTAGTTTCCTCCCTAGACCTCCATCAAATTTAAAAAAACATTCATTAGATCCCCCTTCTAGATTAATTTGTAATTTTTTTCGGTAGAAAAATTAACCGGCCGAAAGCTGGTTCTTCCAACATTACAGGCTCACTATCGTTCGCCAGGGAAAACATTAACACCTAAATAGCACGAAAGGTCTAAATATTGACGTATAAATGGGGCGAAAGGTCTTAAAATCGACTAACTAATGGGGCAAATATCTTAACATCTGAAAACTAATAGGGTTAAACATGAGGGAGAAAGTGATCCAGAAAACCGGCCCATCCCCCCTTAAGTGAGGATATCCATTGTTAATATATATCTTGTGGAGTGTGTGCAAATTCCTTCTCTCAGATAGTGTAAAATATTGAAATAATTTGTTTAGATTAATTTCAAGACGGTAGGCATTCTTCACACTCAACCCTACCAAGACTATTCACACTATCATCATTACATTAGTAGTGTATAGCATTCTATATTCATACTATTCTGTAAATGTACCGACTCGTGGTATGTATTGATAGGGTCACTAAGTAGGAAATGTGCAGAAACTATACTCTTCACCACCTGCAATATATGGTCTTTGTATTTGGCTGGCTTCGTGTGATAGGTGGTTAGGAATCCATTTTCAACGTGGTATTATTCCTTTCTTTCGTTCTTTCTTTCTTTATCTCTCACTGACACGATCTCTCTCTCTCTCTCTCTCTCTCTCTCTCTCTCTCTCTCTCTCTCTCTCTCTCTCTCTCTCTCTCTCTCTCTCTCTCTCTCTCTCTCTCTCTCTCTCTCTCTCTCTCTCATTGGTCTAACTAAGGTTTTGCCTTCATCACGTATCCATGCCACTATTGTGTGTGTGTGTGTGTGTGTTTGTATGTGTGTGTTTGTATGTGTGTGTTGAGGTTAGGTGTGTAGGTAGATCGATGTTTGGTGTTGTTGTGTGTGTGTGTGTATATATACAATATATATATATATATATATATATATATATATATATATATATATATTATATATATATATATATATATAGATATATATATACTGTATATATTTTGTTTTTTCTTTTTCTTTCAGTGTTGTATTGTTGAATGATCTGTATGTGTGTATACATGTGTGTATATGTGTGCGTGTGAGTGTTCTAAATGTTGGAGAAAAAATTATGATTATGCAAAGTAGCTATTAATTCACTTCTGTTGTTCTTATTGTTCAGGATTAGCCCTTATTTCGTACCATATATTAACTCGTCCTACTTTACTTCTTCAGATAATGGCGGTGGCCCACATCTATCCTACGCTGACGTCACTGTGAGTAGTCTATATAAGTATTGTCTGTATATATAAATAAATTACCTCCTTTGTGTATATAAATATAAATAAGTGCCCCTGTATATATATATATATATATATATATATATATATATATATATATATATATATATATATATATATATATATATATATATGTATATATATATATAATATATATATGTATTATATATACTGTACTGTATATACACACACAGTATATATAAAGTGCCGCTCCTTCGTGTGTATGTATAGATAAGTGCCCCCCCCCCCCCCCCCCCTTATCGGTGGTATATATAAATAAATGTCCCCCCTTCCTGTGCATATATGAATACCCCCCCCCCCATCTTTATAAGCCGGTGGGGGGTTGGGGGGGTATATATACAGTATATGTGTGTCTATGTTAATCACGAGGGGCCTTGCTCTTGGCCTGTATATATAGACTGCTATAGCTGATATATGAAGTAAATACTGTATATATAGATACGGTACATGACTATATATACTGATGGAAAGATATACGTGGGTATACGTAGATAGGTGATATAATGGATAAATAGTACCAGATTGCGTATTGTTATATTTTGCTCAAGAATTTTAATCAAGGAGAGAGAGAGAGAGAGAGAGAGAGAGAGAGAGAGAGAGAGAGAGAGATTATAACGTGTACTACTAGAATCAACAATACAACTCCCCGTATCTCTTGTATATTTAAACTATATCTCCCGTAAGCTCACCGACCACACTTTGTATTTTGAGGGCTCCATAACACATCCAAGCTGCTTGTATCTTGTTCATATGGATGTGTGTGTGTGTGTGTGTGTCTGTGTCTGTAGGGCCCGATACACTCAATGCCTTGTGTAACTTGCCTTTATGTGTGTGTGTGTGTGTGTGTGTGTGTGTGTGTGTGTGTGTGTGTGTGTGTGTGTGTGTGTGTGTGTGTGTGTGTGTGTGTGTTTGTGTGTGTGTGTGTGTGTGTGTGTGTGTGTGTGTGTGTGTGTGTGTGTATATGGGGTGGGGAGGAGGCGGATAGTGGGGGGGGGGGGAGGTCCTTGCTTTTGTGTGTACGTGAATGAGTTACATAGATACACAAACCACATAGACCTTGCGGGCCGTGCTAGAGTTTCTGTTTGCCTGTTTAAGTCCGTCGGTTAATATTTAGTTTACGAAGTCGTACCAAGACCTTTCTGTGTGTCGGTGTTATGAGTCACTCCCCTACCCCTCTGACACACACACACACATACACACAATCTCTCTCTCTCTCTCTCTCTCTCTGTCTTTGTCTCTGTCTCTCTCTCTCTCGGTCTCTCTCTCTCTCACTGACCCCACTAGTTTAAAGATACAGGCGTGCCACATGTGTATTTATATATATTCCCCCTCAATCTCCCTCCCCCCCCTCCTCCCCCTCTAGGCCCGTGATCCCACATATATACTGGATTACCACACCCTTCTAGAGGTAGAGTTCTGCTACCTCGGGGGTATAGCGATGCGCTGAGGATTGAATGGACGAGGGTTTGAGTCCACACGGAGAAGTCGAGATTATTAGGAAGGCTCACATATTATGTCCTTATTAGTGTTCTTCGGAACTCTCACTCAGTCGACCCGTCAATAAAATGTTCTAACCCCCCCGACACCCCCCCCCCCCCACACCCTCTCACATACGCATACACTCACACACACACATACATACATATGCATGCACACACACACACACACACACTCTCTCTCTCTCTTTCACACACACACACACACACACACACACACACACACACACACATACGCATATACTGTACATACCACCACCACCACCTTTAATGTTCCGCTATATAATGTGACAACATGGGAACCAAGTTTTCGAAGCTTATCGACGATCCGCGAACGGGCAAAGATGGCATTTCTTAGCTCATGAGTGAGCGATAGATAAATTGATAGATAGATAGATATTGGTATTTAGATAGATAAGTAGGTGGATATATAGATAGATAGATACAGAGATAGAGAGATTGTGTGTGCCTTGACAGCTAACTTCCTCTAAAATACTCGTAAATAGTTAGATAGATAGATAGATAGATAGATAGATAGATAGACAGACAGACAGATAAATACAGAGATAGAGAGATTGTGTGTGTATGTTTATTGCCTTGACAGCTAACCTCCTAACCCATACCAGATGGCTGGAGTAAAGTAGGAAAGAAGAGTAATTGGACAGAGAAAGAACAAGCTGAGAAATGAGAAGAACAGTAGAATACTGAAAGTTCTCGGGATCAACCAAGTCATCTAAAATACTCGCCCCAATGGCTTTAATCCACTCACTCCTCTGTTGGTCTCTTCACGGTCTCTGTTTTCGCTATTACCAACAACAGTAGGCTCCTCTTCAGAACTGACCTCCCCTCTTTGCGGAGAGTAGGTGGCAACTACTTTTCAACCCTTTCTGTATCGGTAACGTCTATTTAACTACAATCTGGCTCATATTAGACAATTTTATTCAGTTATAAACCTCCAGCAATGAACAGGCTCCGTACTATTTCACTTAACCCTTTTTACTACCACTGATCCTTCTTTAACTGCACAAAAACGGCTAAATATAGCTAGAAATAAGTTAAAAGGACGTCACCGGTACAGTAGGTGTTAAAATGCACCTAGGGCTACAACACAAAGTAAAGATAACATGAATCCCATAAAAAGAAAGAAAAAAAAAACAGTTGGCACTCCCCTTCCCATATATGGCACTGTACTGGATCAAGCCCTTCCTCTCAAACACCTGCCCCCCTCCCCTCCACCCACTCACTCACTCTCCCCCTCCCCCCTCCCCTCCCCCACCCACTCACTCACTCTCCCCCTCCCCTCCCCCACCCACTCCCTTCCTCTCTCCCTCCCCTCCCCCACCCACTCCCTTCCTCTCTCCCCCTCTTCCTCCCCTCACCCACTCCCTTACTCTCCCCCTCCCCTCCCCCCACTCACTCCCTTCCTCTCTCCCCCTAACCTCCCCACCCCTAATCACTTACTCTCCCCCTCCCCTCCCCCCACCCACTCCCTTCGTATCTCCCCCTCTCCTCCCTCCCCCCCCCCCCACCCACTCCCTTCCTCTCGCCCCCTCCCCTCCCCCCTACCCACTCCCTTCCTATCTTCCCCCCCACTCCCTTCCTCTCTCGCCCCCTCCCCTCCCCCACTCTATCCCCCTCCACTTCCTCTCCTCCCCACCCTCTCCCCGTGATCGCTTTCGTGGCACTCCGCAAGTCAGATCCTCCCCGCGCTGATCCTCTTTTGCTGTGCGGAGGGGAGTCAGCCCCCCTCGCTAATTCCCACGCCTGTCTCTGCTGGATTTTGGCACTTCTCGCTGCGTTATATATTGTTTTGTGTTCTATTTTTGTTTTCCTTCGCAATTGTCTTTCACCTTTGGTCTTCATCCCTTCTCTCTTGTTATACAGATATTTATGGAACATTGATATTGGCACAAAGAAATGGGGCGAAAAGTCTTAGCATCGCCAAACTAATGGGCCGAACGTCTTAAAATCTGAAAACTAATGGGGGTTAAACATGAGGGAGAAGGGTTGCCAGAAAAAGCAACGAGGGAAAAAACGACTTTGGCATACGTTTAACAAAATATGTCCTTTGTCAGAACTGTGCCATACAATTTGCACCACATTAACTGTAGATGATTATATATATTATTTTAAATCCTTCAGTAATCAC
>CM064529.1:350753-371635 GCA_032716605.1 Paralithodes platypus
ACCTTCCCACTCTGAACCTGTTTTGGTGACTAAATGGCATTACGATAGGGCGGGTGCCCAACCCCGAAAGGGGTTGAAATAGGGGAGCTATCCCCCCGCCAAAGGCGGCTTTCTAGGGCCTTTCCTAGCTGTTGCTGAGAGGATTGGGTTCTAGTCATGTGGTGATGGGCTGGTCTATCAGAGTGAGAACTGAGCGATCTCTGCCATACCCATAGCTTACTCTGACTGTGCCTTTTACTTGTATATTTTCTAGATCTCAAGTGACGGCGTCTCTTCCGTGGCTTGACCTCCCAATCTACCAAGATTGGAAGCCAAAGCGTCACATTTTTCCTGTGCCCCTCAACTTTCTCTTCATAATTGCTGAGGGGCACAGGGCCTTGGGTGGGGCTTTGGCTTTCCGGGTGTTTCCTCACCCTCCTCAGCTCCCCGCCATGGAGTGGCTTTGGTCACCCAGGTTTATTGTGGTCGGCAGGGAGGGTTGTGTGGGGGGCGCTCGGTTATGGCCTTGGCCTTGCTCGGGGCCTTGGGGCTGTTCGGCCAGGCAGCTTGGGGAACAGCAACAACAACAACAACGATAGGGCAGACTGGGAGGGTCTTCAAGGTTTCTTTATTGATATTCCCTGGACCTCTTTCTTTTCTAATGAAGCACACTCCACCTTGAGCCACATACAAGATTTTGTAAAAATTGGAATGGAAAACTTTTATTCCTCATCAAAAGTACAGTAAAAGATCTAATTCACCTAAATAGTTTGACCATAATTGTGCTAGAGTAACTGAACAAAAAGAAATAGCCTACAATGCATACACAAGATCAAAAACAAATGAAGTCTTTAATTTTTTGTTTTTTGTTTGTTTTAAGAGACAATGAACGGAGGAAGGAAAAACACAGATAAAACAAAAAGGTCCATGTGCCTAAAGGCATCCTCCATTCATAAAATGTTTGTAACAACTGGATTTAAACATTTGTAGATTATAAGTTTGTGGAAAGCAATTCGAGGGAAGTGAATTCCAAAGAGTAGTAGTTCTAGGGATAAATGAATTTTGATAAGCAGAAGTTCTGCATTGTGGAGGAGAAAGTGTAAATTCATGGGCGCTCTCAGCTGCCCTAGTTCTACGGGGAAAGATGTGGAGAGGCGGCACAAATGAAGCAAGTTCCTCGGAACAATTGCTGTGAAAATATCTGTAGAATAATGCAAGGGATGCAACGTTTCTTCGTATGGATAATGTAGGAAGGTCCTGTGTGATTGCAGGGTTATTGATTAATCTAATAGCTTTATTTTGAATTCTGTCCAACTGCCTCAATGCAACCACTCCACTTCCACTCCACAGAGGTGAACAGTAATCCATCTGAGAACGCACATGACTTTTATATATTACGGCCAACTGCTCGTCAGTGAAGAATTGTCGAACTCTGTACAGGAGTCCCAGTTTTTTAGAGGCATTCTTAGCAATGCTTCTAACATAATGTGTCCAGCTCAAGTTAGTAGTTAATGTTACACCGAGAATGTCAATACTAGGGGAAGTGGGAATATTTACATCATTAAAAAATATATGGGAGTCAGTGAGATTCTGTCGGTTAGAAAATTGAATGTACTTGGTTTTCTGTGCATTAAAGGAAACTAGATTCTTTTAGAAACATCAGAAATCATGCCAAAACTGTATTAAACCTAACTAAATCAAACTTTCTTCACAAGCAGGCAAATAAACTTCTAAATAATCCAAATGATAACAAAATATTTTGGGTCTACTCTTAACTCATTCAAATCCAACTTCACTACTGCTTCATCCATTCCACCATTAAACTCTCCGACTGGCAATCTTGTAAGTGACCCACGAGGTAAAGCTAACCTTCTTGCGGATATTTTCTCCACCAACTCAACCTTAGATGAAATAAATCAAGATGTCCCTGTACTTAATTTTAATTCGCCTGAAATTCTCTCACTTAAGATCCACACCAGACGATGTCAAAACTATTTTGCAGAATCTCTCAGTTGATAAGGCTCCTGGTCCAGATGAAATTCCTCCAATAGTACTTAAGAATTGCTCCTTGGTGCTCGCTCCTGTATTGGTAAAATTTGTCCGTCTGTGTACTCATACCTCATGCTTCCCAGTACCCTGGAAAGAAGCAAACATCCATCCAGTTCCTAAAAAAGGTGCCTCTTCAGATCCATCAAACTACAGACCAATAGCTATAACTTCCACTCTTGGTAAAGTCTTTGAAATTATATTAAGTAATCACATAATTAAGCATCTTGAGAATAATAAATTAATCAGTGATAGGCAATATGGTTTTAGACGATGTCGATCAACTGCAGACATTCTTTGCCTTCTTACTCATCAAATCAACCAAGCTACAGACCAACATGGTGAAACACATACAATAGCACTGGATATATCAAAGGCATTTGATAGAGTCTAGCATCAATCCTTATTGTCGAAGATGTCACACTACGGCCTTGCATAATTAGTTCCACTAATTTCTTCTTATCTTCATAACAGAAAAATATGTGTAATGGTAGATGGCCTTTATTCTCAATTTCACTCAATAAATGCTGGTGTTCCCCAGGGATCAGTTTTGGCCCCAACTCTGTTCCTCATTCATAGCAATGATCTCATATCTACCACTCATAATCCAATACATTCCTACGCAGATGACTCAACACTCCACAGTTCCTTCACATTTACCAATTCTTTCACCCAACCCGATCTTATAAATTCAAATATAAACACTGCAATTTCTCTGAACCAGGACCTTTCTAGAATTCATGAATGGGGACAAAAGAATCTAGTTTCCTTTAATGCACAGAAAACCAAGTACATTCAATTTTTTAACCGACAGAATCTCACTGACTCCCATATATTTTTTAATGATGTAAATATTCCCACTTCCCCTAGTATTGACATTCTCGGTGTAACATTAACTACTAACTTGAGCTGGACACATTATGTTAGAAGCATTCCTAAGAATGCCTCTAAAAAACTGGGACTCCTGTACGAGTTCGAGAATGCTTCACTGACGAGCAGTTGGCCGTAATATATAAAAGTCATGTGCGTTCTCAGATGGATTACTATTCACCTCTGTGGAGTGGAAGTAGAGTGGTTGCATTGAGGCAGTTGGACAAAATTCAAAATAAAGCTATTAGATTAATCAATAACCCTGCAATCACACAGGACCTTCCTACATTATCCATACGAAGAAACGTTGCATCCCTTGCATTATTCTACAGATATTTTCACAGCAATTGTTCCGAGGAACTTGCTTCAATTGTGCCGCCTCTCCACATCTTTCCCCGTAGAACTAGGGCAGCTGAGAGCGCCCATGAATTTACACTTTCTCCTCCACAATGCAGAACTTCTGCTTATCAAAATTAATTTATCCCTAGAAGAGTAGTAACTCTTTGGAATTCACTTCCCTCGAGTTGCTTTCCACAAACTTACAATCTTCAAAAGTTTAAATCCAGTTGTTACAAACATTTTATGAATGGAGGATGCCTTTAGGCACATGGACCTTTTTGTTTTATCAGTGTTTTTCCTTCCTCCGTTCATTGTCTCTTTAAAAAAAAAAAAAAATCGGAGGAAAATTTTACCGGCCAAAGGCCGGTTCTTCTTAAAATTACAGGCTCGCTATTGCTCGCCAGAAACATATCGACACTTAAATGGCACGAACTGAGGCGCAAGGTGTTAAAATCGCCAAACTAATGGGTTTATCGTCTAAAAAATTCAAAACTAATGGGGCTAAACACGAGAAATTATAATCTTCATATAATCTTCAAAGGGTTAATGACAACAAACAATGATTATTTTGATAATGATGGTTCTGCAATACTACTGTTTTTCTCACACTTATGATTTTGTGAAGAGGAGATACCCAAGAGGGATTATGGTGACATTGGGTTTTGTACGTTTTCCTTTCTCTCTTTCCTTGAAGTTTTACCTTGGTTTTGCCGTGGGATTTTGATTTCTCGGTTTTCATTATGGGGGGTCACCGGCTTTTTTTTTTTTTATCTTTCTCTCCCTCTGTCTTTGGCTTGTATCCATTCGGCCCCATTCAGCCTACTATTTTAAGACGTTTACCCCCATCCAGGTGTAAATATTGTCCTGGCGAGCGGTAGCGAGCCAGCATATATTTATTTTTGCTTTGACAGCAAGCTAAATCTGTACACTTTTCGATAGAAAAATTTCTCCGGCGAAGCCGGATTTCTTCATACAATGCTTGCTCGCTATCGCTCGCCAGGAAGAAATCGACACCTGGATGGGGATA
The DNA here is from genome assembly GCA_032716605.1 of Paralithodes platypus. Lineage (NCBI taxonomy): Eukaryota > Metazoa > Arthropoda > Malacostraca > Decapoda > Lithodidae > Paralithodes > Paralithodes platypus. Next base: position 355,015 of record CM064529.1, read on the forward strand.
AACGTCTTAAAACAGTTGGCTGAATGGGGCCAAATGGATACAAGCCAGGGAAAAAGAGAAAAGGAGAGAAAGATTAAAAAACAAAAAAACGGTGACCCTCCTTAAGAGTTTGTAATTATCTGTGTTTTTACAGCTGGTGGTTGTGGGGATAGCAGTGAATTAATTTGTCGTATTTGTGTTATTCAAGGTCTCTCTCTCTCTCTCTCTCTCTCTCTCTCTCTCTCTCTCTCTCTCTCTCTCTCTCTCTCTCTCTCTCTCTCTCTCTCTCTCTCTCTCTCTCTCTCTCTCTCTCTCTCTCTCTCTCTCTCTCTCTTCAACTTTCCTTTTCTATCGGATATGCCATCTCTACTAGAATTAAGTCCTGACCACCTCGTTTAGATCGTAATGTATGTGTGACCAGTGTATCTATGTAAATTATGTAAAACTATATCTCCTTATATTTATATTTTATTTTTAGGAATATTGCAGGTGTTTATTGAGACGCAAAAAAGGTAGAATGCTAAGTCAAAATTCTGGTATGCAATTATTGTATAGAAATTATGTTTGTCCTGTGTCCCTTTGTGTTCCATGCTATTAAGGGGGGTCACCGGCTTTTTTGTTATCTTTCTCTCCTTTTCTCTCTTTCCTTGGCTTGTATCTATTCGGCCCCATTCAGCCAACTGTTTTAAGATGTTTATCCCCATCCAGGTGTCGATTTCTTCCTGGCGAGCGATAGCGAGCCTGCATTGTACGGAGAAATCCGGCTTAGCCGGAGACGATTTTTCTATTGAAAAATGTACAAATTTAGCTTACTGTAAAAAAAAAAAAAAATATATATATATATATATATATATATATATATATATACTGTATATATGCTGGCTCGCTACCGCTCGCCAGAAAAATATTGACACCTGGATGGGAGAAAGCGTCTTTAAAAAGTAGGCTGAATGGGACCGAATGGATACAAGCCAAAGGGAGAGGGAGAGAAAGAGAAAAAGAGCGAGGTGGGCTCCCTTAATGTTGTTATAGGTGAAGTGTAGGGGATGTAGGTTGTAGTGGGAGACAGTTTTAGTGTAGGGTAAACACTAATAGGGGTATAGGGAAGAAGGGGTCTGTCTCGTATGGGTCAACAGGCCTTCTGCCAATTTCCATAGTTCTTATGTACAGTGGCGCTAGTAAGTCATGTCTCAGCTGTCATTACGTTTGGCTCACTCTGGGCTGTATTAATGCCTGTCAGATGTTGAATATGGTGGGTAAGTGTAGGAACATGGTTGTATATCTCATTCAAAAAGAAGAAATTATGTGTAAATATTGCTGATACCAATTATTAATACAAATATTCTTGGTGGCGAGACATCACTTATTAGCCCAACTGTACTTATGTTCTTAAAAAAACGTGTACCTCCCTCACCCATTGGGGGGAAAGAAAACATAGACTCGTCCCCCTTTAATCTTCACTTAAATCCATGATCCCGGGCCCTGTAATTAAAATGAGTAAAGATTTATATGTATTTATTAGTATGACTTTCCTTCTGTATTAGATTTATAATAAGGGAAGGAATCATAATGATCTAAATTAAAGTACCAACGCCGTATTAATATCCATGGATGTTTATATATACTTTCACACACATTGACCACGGTAATATGCCGTACACGGCCGCTGTGGTCACTACGGCGCCCATTTCAAGCCGACATGACGCTGACATAATTGCATTAAATGGGCTGACGGGCAGAGACGGCTCGCGGTCGTCCTGTGTCATTAACGACAAACAATTATGATTTCCTTTAGTAACTGTAGAATAATATTGTCTACATTACTATATACTCATCTTGGTTATGCTATGCTAAATCACACTAAATACAAAACAAAAGACGCGTATCTCCCTCACCCATTACCGGGGGGAAAAAATAAAGAAAAAAACCCCATCCCCCCATTAAAGTCCACTTAGGTCCCTGATCCCTGGGCCAGTAATTAAAACGAGGAAAGGTTCATGTGTGCGTCTAAATCACTGGCCCGGCCTAAATTATGAGTGAACACCTGATCCGCCCGGACTACGTAGGCGGTTGCTTTATAACCCGAGCTATTTATTATTGCGCCCCCGATAAATAACGCTCATTTTAGGGTTTGGTACGTGGGGGGCGGGGGGGGGGGGGGGAGGAGGGTCTGGAAGGAAGGAAGGAAGGAGAGGAGGGGTGGAAGAAGAGATTGGGTGTGTGGGGGGCAAGGGGGGCTGGGAGGAAGGAGAGGAGGGTGGAAGAAGGGATTGGGTGTGTGGGGGGAGGGGTAGAAAAAGAATATTAGGTGTGTGGGAGGGATCTGGGGGTGGGGGTGAGGGGGGCTGGAAGGAAGGAGAGGAGGAGTGGAAGAGATTGGGTGTGTGAGAGGGGTGGACTGGCTGGAAAGAGAGAGAAGGGGGCAGAGCAGAGATTGGTGTGTGGGAGGGACAGGGTGGGGAGGGGGGATGTGTAAAGGGTGGAAGGGTGATGGTATGAGGGGAAGAGGTTCGAGAGTTGGAAGTGGTGGTTAGGGAGGGGGGTATTGGGGATGTATGGGGTGGGTGGTGAAAGGTAGGAGGGTATGGTTTATTATGTTACCTCCACCAACCGACTTTACTCCTAAACTCAATTAATGAAATAAAAAAATACATGTGGCAGTCCAGGGATTCGAACCTAGGATGCTCACACCGAAATTCAGTGCATTTATCCATTGCGCTACGAAGACAGGTATGAGATTATTGAGGGGGATTGTATGAGGGTAGGGGAAGGGGATGGTAGGAGGATAGGGGTTCGAGGGCTAGGGAGGGGGGTGGTATGGTTAGGGAGGGAGTAGGAAGTTGAGGATGGGAAGAAGAGGAAGGGAGGGGGTGTAAGGCTGATGGGTGAGGGGGAGGAGGGATTGGGAGTAGGAATAAGAGGGGAGAGGGATTTTGATAGTAGAGGGATTTTGCTATATAGAACCAATTGTCAACGGTAGGAGGGGGCGCCTATCTTCCTACCCTAAATATGTCTGTCTGTTATGCGTGTATGTAGCGAAGTCTTTCAAGAAGATAGCATTGGTTCGTCTTGTAGAATTTGAGCATATATATACAGTATATATATATTTTGTATGTTATTCTTTATGCAAGTAGAGTCATTGGGATTGCTGCATGTATGGAATTTGCTTTACATACACTTTTTATGTATTATATTGTATATGTATATAATGTGTGTGTGCGCATGTGTATGTGTGTGTGTGGGTGTGTTCATATATATATGTGTTACATCATCATATCAATCATGTGGACATACTGTACATTAATAGTCATAGGAACATAATTCATAAAGCCATATACTTGCTTCATTCAATTAAAAATCATAAGAGTAATTAAACTAACAAATTAACCCTTTGTCATCAACTACTTCATATAAGAGAAACAACAATAGCAGGCAATATGTTATTTCTGATTAAGGGGGTAGTACTCGCTTTTTATGAACCCCTTTCTCTCTCATGTTTACCATATTAGTTTTGAGATTTTAAGACGTTAGTTCCGTTAGTTTGGCGATTTTGAGACCTTTCGCCTCATTTGTTTATCAATGTTAAGACCTTTTGTGACCTTTAGGTGTCGATTTTTTCCTGGCGAGCGATAGCGAGCCTTAGATTTCAGAATAATCGGCCTTCGGCCGGGACATTTTTCTACCGAAAAATTTACAAATTCATCTAGAAAGGGGGTCTAGGGGGTGTTTTTCTAAGTTTGATGGAGGTCAAGCGAGGAAACTCAAAATTAAATAAATGAATAAATATATAGACCAAAAACCAAGCACTACCCCCTTATTGTTGGGAGCCTCTCTATAAAATATTGATTTGAAAATGAACACGGCACTTGACTAGTTTATTAAATCACTGATCACGTATATATATATAACAGGGTGCGAGATTATTAAGGGGGTAGTTGTTGTTGTTGTTTGTTGGTCTATGTGTACATCTATTCATTTACTTTTGAGTTTCCTCGCTACACCTCCATCAAGCTTAAGAAAACACCCCCAAGACCCACTTTCAAGAAAAATGTGTACATTTTTCGGTGGTAAAATGTCCGGTTCCTTCTAAATTTACAGGCTCGCTATCCTTCACCATGAAAATATTGACACCTAGATGGCACGAAAGGTCTTAATATTGACACAGACATGAGGCGAAAAATGTCAAAATCGCTAAACTAATGGAACGAACGTCTTACGATCTCAAAACTAATATGCTAAACATGAGGGCGAAGGGGGTCCATAAAAAGTGACTACCTGCCCCTTAACCCCTGGAGGATCATGACGCGTTGTTAGACAGTTTATTCAGGTTATCATTAGACGATTTTATACAGCTTAAGAAGGATCTATGGGAATCAAGAAGGTAAAGACTGTCTCATTTTAGACTCTCAGCCAGACTCGAACCACCAACATATATATATATATATATATATATATATATATATATATATATATATATATATATATAAAATCCAGTCTAACCTTCCACCTTCCTCCCTCCCACCCACCCACCCGTACTCCAGCAAGGGAAAATTTTAATAGGGCGCATCACCCCCCGCCCCCCCCTTGACTCATTATATTAATAGGGTCATTTATACCTGTCGTGATACAGGTATATTGGGTTACCTGCTCTTCCTGTGCCGGCTTAGTTTTTATGGGCGGAGGTGAGGCTTATTACGCGGGATAGTAGTATTTAGTTGGGGGGGGGGGGTTTATTTATGAATATTTGTGGTGGGAGAGGGGAAGGAGAGTGAGTTATTGTGGTGTGTGTGTGTGTGTTTAAGAGAGAGAGAGAGAGAGGGTGTGAGAGTGATATAGATACACAGGCTGAGAGAGAGAGAGAGAGAGTGAGAGTGAGTTTTATGTCTGTCCGTCTGTCTGTCTGTCTGTCTCCTTGTCGGTCTGTTTGTGTGTGTATGTGGTTATTTGTCTTATTATTTTTTTCTTCTCTTTTCAGCTTTTGCTCTCTTAACCACTAACACCACCACCACCTACCATCATCCAGTCCTCCACAATCATCATACTCCACCATCACCACCACTTTCACACCATTAGGGGGGAGGGGGGGGGGGGGGGGGGCGGGGATGTATGTATGTATGTATGTCGTGTAACACCGCCGCTGTATTATAATATCGTCAACTATACCCTGTTTGTTCTAGGTAGGCCAGTAATCCAACCCCCATCACCCCCCCCCCCATCACCAACCGTCCCCCCTACCCCATCACCCCACTATCCCTCACCCTCTCTACAACACTTATCCCCCCACTCCACCCCACCAACACCCCTACCCCATTACACCACCATCCCTCACCCTCTCTACAACACCCACACCTCACATCATCACCCCCTCCCTCCAACCCCCGTCACCCCCCTACCATCATCACCACCTCCCTCCAACCCCCGTCACCCCCCCCTACCATCATCATCCCCTCCCTCCAACCCCCGTCACCCTCCCACCCCCATTATCAACCACCCCCAACCCACATCATACCACTTCCCTCAACCATTACCCCTACCTCCAATTCCCCATCACCAACCATTAACTCCCCCTCCCCCACCATAACCCCCTTCCCTCATCACCATCCTCCCCACCCCACATCATCACCCCCTCCCTCCAACCCCTGTCAACCCACCAACCATCACTCCCCCCAACCCACATCACCCCCCCCTCCCCCCCTAGCATCAACCATCAACCCCCCCACAACTCACATCATCCCCCCTCCCTCAACCATTATCCCCATTCCCCCCCCTCCCCCCCGCCACACCAAGCCAATAACTCACTGCAATTTTCTTTTCCGTTCTTCGCTCTTCTCACAGGAACGTACGTGTGTGTGTGTGTGTGTGTGTGTGTGTGTGTGTGTGTGTGTGTGTGTGTGTGTGTGTGTGTATGTATCTGTAGTTGTAGTAGCACTGCGTGTATGTATGTGTGTGTTGCTGTGTGTGTGTACGTATCTGTAGTAGTAGTAGTAGCACTGTGTGTGTGTGTGTGTGTAGTGTGTGCTATTTTTTCAGCATACCAAACTAGACATCAGATTGGGGTAAAAACGACACAGCATCCCTCCCTCACTTGCTCTTCCTCTCTCTCTCTCTCTTTCTCTTTCTCTTTCTCTTTCTCTTTCTCTCTCTCTCTCTCTCTCTCTCTCTCTCTCTCTCTCTCTCTCTCTCTCTCTCTCTCTCTCTCTCTCTCTCTCTCTCTCTCTCTCTCTCTCTCTCTCTCTCTCTCTCTCATTCTTCCTACGAATCATGTATTATATTTTAGTCTCATTTTAAGGGGATTTTTTCTTCTTCATTATTTAAGTTTTTATTTTATTTTTTTAGTTTCCTCCCTAGACCTCCATCAGGCTTAAAAAAATACCCCCAAGGCCCCTTATAGTTTTGTTTGTAATTATTATCTGTTTGTAACCTGCATCCTACTATACTGTATACCCTCGTCCTTCTACTAAATAATACAGTATATACCGGTATATATATATATATATATATATATATATATATATATATATATATATATATATATATATATATATACACCATTCTCTTTATATATCATTTTCATCTTTCATCACTTCAGGATGTCAAACCGGGGGCATGTGTTTTTTAAGACTGGAATGAAAATGAACAAAAATACAGCCAAACTAACTTAAAATGGCATTGTTTTGGCCATTTTAACACTTCCAAAGACATAATAAAAACTGTGAATTATTATATTAACTTACCATATACAATAATAGAAACTAAAATGTATCACTCCGCATCCCTTCTCTCTCATATTCACATTTCGCTCCATGTTATCTCCTATCCTAATTATCTCCCTGTTCTCTTCTTGCGTGGCTTCTTCTTTCTTATCGCCTATCTTTTCACAGTTACTTTCTCTTCTGTTTCTCTTCCCTCATTTGTTTTTATTCTACCTCTGATACGTATTATTCATCTTGATCTCTCTCCTGTTTTATAATTTATCTTCTTCTTCAGCTTTTCCTTTCTACTCCTCCTCCTCTTCCTCCTCCTTCACCTCCTCCTCCTCCTCCCTTCTCCTTTCCTCCCTCCTCCTCCCCCCTTCTCCTCCTCCTCCCCCCTTCTCCTTTCCTCCCTCCTCCTCCTCCCTTCTCCTTTCCTCCCTTCTCCTTTCCTCCCTCCTCCTTTCCTCCCTCCTCCTTTCCTCCCTCCTCCTTCTCCTCTTCTCCTTTCCTCCCTCCTCCTCCTGCATTCCTCCCCCTCTCCCCCCCCCCCTCGCAATCAATACATGGCCCTAATGTAATCAGATATGCAAATTTTCAGCTTTATTTTGAGATGCCGAACGAACGAAAGAAAATGGAGGGAGAAAATATATTGGGGGTGGGTGGGGCGGGGCTGAGGGAGGGAAAGTTGGGGAGGGAGGGGTAGGGGTAGATGCAGTGGGTAGGTAGGAAAGGGGGAGGAGGAGGAGGAGGAGGAATACAAAGGAATACAAAGGACTTACAAACTGCAACAAACCTATTGGTCCTTACGGGGCAGTTTGGATATCTACACTGCTAAGCTACTAACTACTAGGTAAAGAAAAGGATAGCAAAGCAGAAGGCTCCTCCCCACCCACCACTCCCTCCAGCTTACGCTTGCGTGGAAATAGTTGGGAAACTATACCAAGCAGGAGGAGGAAGAGAGAGAGAGAGAGAGAGAGAGAGAGAGAGAGAGAGAGAGAGAGAGAGAGAGAGAGAGAGAGAGAGAGAGAGAGAGAGAGAGAGAGAGAGGAGGGGGGGGGGCTGCATCCGTCTCCCTTTGTCTGACTTGTATATCTGTTCATGTGAGTGTGTCTGAGTGTCTGTCTCTCGGTGAGGTAAGACAAAACAAGCTCACGATGTATTTGTATTGATCGTATGTATGTGTGTCTCTCTTATCTGCTTGCCTCACTCTTCATACTTAATTTCCGTTTATCATTATATCGATTGTATATCATTATTATCTATATATCTACTTCCTTGTTCGTGTATATATATATATATTTTTTTTTTCTTTCTAATCTGGCTAAAAATGGTCCAAGGGGGGGGGGGGGGGCAGTATTTCTGGTCTAGTTATAGCCTATGCACTAGATCTTGGTGTGGTAAATATATTGTGTGACCTGTGATAGTATTTCTGGACCAACCTTAAAAGAAGCAGTCGACAGGAGTATACAGGTTATGACGTCAGCAGATAAGTAAGATAGTTGGATTCTACTTATGTACATTTAGATTACGTTCAGTCTTGAGTCATGATAGCTACAGTACCCTTTAAATATGTATGGAACCCAAATGACAGAGTGCAATGTTGTTTATATATATACACCTTACATGAACTGCTGAAAGAAGTGAAGAGCATGTATGAGGGTGCAAAGGCGGCAGTACGTGTGGAGAATGAGCAGAGCGAGCTCTTTGACCTGAATGTTGGGTTGAAACAGGGGTGTGTGATGTCCCCGTGGTTGTTTACTGTATATATGGATGGAGTCATGAAAGAAATACAAGGGAGAGCAGTGGATGTTGGTATGTCGCTGATAAGGGAGGGAAATGAGTGGAAGCTACCTGTACTGCTGTTTGCTGATGATACAGTTTTGATGAGCGATAATGAATGGGAGTTGCAGGGTCTGGTAAATGTGTTTGGAACAGTGTGCGAAAAACGGAATTTGAAGGTAAATGCGGGGAAGAGCAAAGTTATGGTCTTCGAAAGGGGTGAAGCCACAGAGTGTGAGGTGAAGTTGAACGGTCAGGCTATGGAGATTGTCAGCTCATTAAAGTATCTGGGCAGTGTGTTGAGTAAAGATGGGACTATGGATGAAGAAGTGCGGGAGAGGGTGCAACAGGGGAAGAGGGTTGTAGGAACGTTGAAATCAGTAACAAGAAATAGAGTGGTCAGTATGGAAGTGAAGAAGTCCTTGCATGACAGTGTGGTAATCCCGACATTAACTTACGGAAGCGAAGCTTGGACGTTCGGGAAGAGACTCAGACCAAGAGTGAGAGCGGTGGAAATGAGTTACTTAAGAAGTGCGTGCGGAGTTACATGGAGGGATAGACAGACGAATGAGGAAGTAAGAAGGAGGTGTGGTGTGGAGGTAGATGTGCTGGAAAGTGTGAACAGGAACAACTTGAGATGGTTCGGCCATATGGAACGTATGGAAGGCGAGAGAATGACTAAGAGGGTGTACGAGAGCGAGGTGGAAGGATGGAGTGAGGAAGTATATGGATGAAGGCGGTGCTGGTTGGGAGGAGGGGCGTCGACTGACTGGGGACAGAGGTGCATGGGGGCGGTTCGTTCGTGGCCACCCCTTCGGGGATCACGGCGTCAGGCAATAGATAGATGGATAGACATGAACTTAACCTACTTCGATTATTGTATTGTTGTATTTTTTGCATAATAAATACACACACACACACACACACACACACACACACACACACACACACACACCCTATAGTAGAAAGGCATAAATAGTCCGTTTTACGTTGCTAAAAGATCAGGAAAGGCATATTCATAAATTCCCATGACCCCGATTGGCCTAAGTGGGTTTTTGTCATCTGCATTTATGCTAAGGCGGAATCACATTAGCGCTATTTCCGGATTTGTTCTTCTCCATCTATATTTTAGTAACATTTTGTGGCTCTAACGCATGAAGCCAGTGTCACACGAGCGCCTTATCCGGCAATTTTCGATGAGTATAATTATGAATGTTCTCGTAAACATTTGAAGCTCTTTTGCATTGGAATCGGAAACTAGACTGAAGGTAGATTACGTTAGGTGGCTGATTTTTATCTATACAACTTGAATTTTGAAGCTGTCCGATTACAATTGCCCTTAAAATGGACAGAAAAATAACCCGTGTGACACCGTCTAAAAGCCACAACCTCCCCCCCTCCCTCCCCCTCTTGCCTCTCTCTTCCCCCCCCCCCCCCCTTACCGCCAGGTTTCCATCATCTTCCCCCACCATTGTAATTTCTCACACTAAAACCTCCACCACTTTCCTCACTCTTCAATACTTACTCCCCCTCCCCCCCCCCTCCACCTTCCCCATTCCCCTCCTTAGCTTTTTTTTCTGGACCCCTTCTCCCTCGTGTTTAACTGGACTACAAACCTCGAGATTGGAGATTAAATATGTAATGTAGGTTACTAATAGATACCGGTAGAAAGTACGATTAATTTGTTTTTTTGTATGTATATATGCAATACAACCATATTTTAGCTCTTAACTCTGCTAAATATCGATATAAACAGCTCCAACTTCCTTATTACCTGAAATTCGCAAGTGGTCAGTAATTGGGGACTAACGCTTTGCATCTCCGTGGCATAGATACAGTGTGCTGGCTTAATAATTCAGAAGGGTTGATAGCCTCTAAACTCCTATATTAACTAACTAATTATGGCATAGGTTCGATCCCCGACTGAGCTACATGGTGCTTGGTAAGGTATTGGTCGATTCACATGACATCAATATACAATCAGGTATCATGGATTTTGTTTAAAGTTCATGGCAATATTGATTACAGAAATGTATTGTGTGTGTGTATGTGTGTGTGAGAGAGGAGAATGTGTGTGTGTGTGTGTGTGTGTGTGTGTGTGTGTGTGTGTGTGTGTGTGGGGGTGGGTGGGTGGGTGTACTAAAAGTGTTTCTGTCCGCACACACCACTGACACTAGGTAATTGGTCTGTTCTCACCACTAACAACGCTCTGTGTGTGTGTGTGTGTGTGTTTGGTCGTGAATGGGCCTGTGAATGTAGGCCTATGTGTGTGTGTGGGGGGGGGGGGGGGGGAGCCGGGAGAGGGGGTTGTTTAATGAACACAATTTACTTTTCTGTTACATATATATAATTGTTACATATACTGTATATAATTGGAACCATATATCGCGCTTTATTGTTTGTGTGCTGTTATAATTTCGCGTTACGCTCTTATATTGTGTTGTGACGCGCGTAGCGTAGTACAGCACACACACACACACACACACACACACACACACACACACACACACAACACCCGAGTTAAGACTGCAATATCCGGATTCACACACAAACACGAAAAAAAAAAAATGCATAATGACAAGACAAACGGGGTCCTACTTTTTTCTCTCGCTCGGCTTTGTCTAGTGAATGCTTAGATTTTTTTCCCCCGCACCTCCGCCTGGTAAAATGCAATTCAGAAAACACCCCCGAGAAACAATGAGAGCAAAGAAAAGGCGAGGAGGGGGAAAAGTATATGACAAAATATATAGAAGATACTATTAGATGAGAGTAAACAACAGAAGAAAAATGTTAAGGGGATAGAGGCTTTTTTTTGGGGGGAGGTCTATATATTCAGTTCTTTAGGTAATTTTTAGTTTCCTCCCTAGACCTCTATCAATCTTAATAAAACACCCCTTAGACCCCCATTAATGATAAATTTGTAAATTTTTGGGTAGAAAAATTTCCCGGCCGAAGGCCGGTTCCTCATAACTTTACAGGCTCCTATCGCTCGCCAGGAAAAAAATCGACACCTAAAAGTCACGAAAGGTCTTAAAATTGACAACGAAATGGGGTGAAAGGTGTTAAAATCGTCAAACTAATCGGCCAAACGTCTTAGAATGTCAAAACTTATAGGGCTAAACACGAGGGAGAAATTGTTCCAGAAAACCGGCCCATCTCCCCTTAAACTGAGGTATACAGGCAGTGTGGTTTCTTGCCCTGGTTTTCACCAACCCACCCATTAATTTACAAATAAACCTAACTAATGAAATCAATGACAGTAATGACATATAGATAATTAGACCCAAAAAACGAGCACTAGTTTGTTTCCTACTCTTCCAGTAATCTTAAAATTTCACCCCCTTGACCCCCTCTCAAGATAAATTTGTACATTTTTCGGTAGAAAAATGTCCCGGCCAAAGGCCGATTACTCTTAAATTACAGGCTCGCTATCGCTCGCCAGGATAAAATCGACACCTAAATGGCACGAAAGGTCTTGAAATTAACAGAATGGGACGAAAAATCTTAAAATCACCAAACTAATGGGGCAAACGTCTTAAAATCTCAAAAGCAATGGGGCTAGACATGAGGGAGAATGGGGTCAAGAAAAAAGTCCCTCAAGTGGAAATCTCCCCTTAATTACTGGCTAAATCCCAAGCTGCCCATTTCCTGAACTAAGAGCTAAGAGAAGAAAAAAAAGAGTTTGTGGTTTGTAAACAGCGTCATTATAATTATCATATATTATTTAGTTTGTATATTTTTTTCAAAGTACAAGAGAGTAGGTATCAGGCTTTCAATAGCAATGTTTAACTGATATATTGGTGGTGTAATGGTTTAGGTGCTTATGTTCTGGGTGTGGTGTCCCCGAGTTCGAATCCCGGGAGAACCATATGCTTTCATTAGTTTATTCAAGTACATTGGGGTTTGTAATTGATGATTAATGTTACGAACGGGGTGTTACTTATTTATACAATCGGTAGAATAAATCGAATTCAATAGCATTTACAATCTGATGATATAGATGTCGCCGGTAGTGAATCTGTTTATGTAACCCAAACCATTTTTTTTTTTTTTTTTTATATCATTGTGTACCTACGTAATAATAATAACGAAATAAATGGTGTCCTGTTCTATCTGTATATATTTCTTGTTTCGAGAATAGTTAAGGGGGTAGTGCTTGTTTTTTGGTCTATATATTTATTTATTCATTTATTTTTTAGTTTCCTCGCTTGACCTTCGTCGACCTTAGAAAAACACCCCCTAGACCCCCTTTCAAGATACATTTGTCCTTTTTTCGGTAGAAAAATGTCTTGGCCGAAAGCCGGTTCCTTCTAAAATTAGAGGCTCGCTATCGCTCGCCAGGAACAAATCGACACCTAAATGGCACGACAGGCTTTAATATTGACAACAAAATGAGGCGAAAGGTCTCAAAATCGCCGCCAAACTAGCGGAACGAATGTTATATGCTAAGTAGGCTAAGGGGTCGATGTTTCAAGGGTAGAGTAATTATGAATATTGACATTAATTTCATGTTTCGAGAATAATTTAGAATATTGACATTTGTAGATTTTGTAACCACAGGGACAGGAAAGGATAAGGCTTTTGTATTTTATGTATTTATATATTGTATTCTTGTAATGAGAATGGGGAAGAACAGTGACAATTTTGACTCATTTTGTAAAAGTAAATAGAGAGAGAGTTGATGGTACAATAATGGTACAAGACACCTCAGGATGATGGTGGTAGTTATGGTGGAAGTATGGTACAGTGTTGATGGTACAATGGTAGGGGGGTACTGTGTTGATGGTACAATAATGGTACAAGACACCTCAGGAATCGTCACCACTCTCTCTCTGTTTATTGTCTATATATTGTGAGAACGTCCCCCTTAACATGGGGCTTGGAGTGTTGTGAACACCCGTTTTACCTTTTATTCTGGCTAACATTAAACGATTGTATGCACTTTATGGGGGTAGTAATAGTCCTTTCGTATAGTGGGTAGGCCCAGACAGAACGTAAGGGCTCGCCCCCCCGTAACCTCTGTACCTCATGTTTAGCATATTAGTTTTGAGGTTTTAAGACGTTCGTTCCGTTAGTTTGGCGATTTTGAGACCTTTCGCCTCATGTGTGTGTTAATATTAAGACCTTTCGTGCCATATAGGTGTCAAATTTTTCCTGACGAGCGATAGCGAGCCTCTAATTTTAAAAGGAATCGGCCTTCGGCCGGAACAATTTTCTACCGAAAAATGTACACATTTATCTATGGGGTGATTTTCTAAGCTTGATGGAGGTCTAGCGAGGAAACTCAACAATATATGTATGTATGTATGTATATATATATATACATACATACTCAGTCACATACCCCTTTGCTGGGGGTGGCCGACAAGAGACAGAGCCCGAACAGAAACCAAGCACTACCCCCTTTTAAATTAATTTATGTCAGATGTTGAATAAGGTGTGTAAATATAGGAACATGTTTGTATATCTCACTCGAAACGATGAATTAATGCCTAGATAGCGCTGATACCAATTATTGTTCCCATTTGCGACCAATACATTTTTAGTTTCCCCCTTAGAAAAACGCCGCCTCAGACCCCCTTCAAGCTAAAAAATAAACGCCACCTAGACCCCCTTGAAATATACTTGGTGCGCGCGAATTCCTCAGACCCACTTCAAACTAAATGAAACGCCAACCAAACCCCCTTCAAGATAGATATGTACAGCCTCCTCAGACCCCCTTCAAGCTAGATATGTACAGCCTCCTCAGACCCCCTTCAAGCTAGATATGTACAGCCTCCTCAGACCCCCTTCAAGCTAGATATGTACAGCCTCCTCAGACCCTCTTCAAACTAAGAGAAACGGCACCCAGACCCCCTTCAAGAAAAATATGTACAAAACGCCTCCTCAGATCCCCTTCAAGCTAAAAGAAACGGCAATCAAACCCCCTTCAAGATAGATATGTACAGCCTCCTCAGATCCCCTTCAAGATAAATATGTACAAAATGCCTCCTCAGACCCCCCTTCAAACTAAGAGAAACGCCACCCAGACCCCCTTCAAGAAAAATATGTACAAAACTCTTCCTCAGACCCCCTTCAAACTAAGAGAAACGCCAACCACACCCCCTTCAAGATAAATATGTACAAAACGCCTCCTCAGACCCACTTCAAACTAAGAGAAACGCCAACCAAACCCCCTTCAAGATAAATATGTACAAAACGCCTACTCAGACCCACTTCAAACTAAGAGAAACGCCAACCAAACCCCCTTCAAGATATATACGTACGGTTGGCCCAATAAGTCGTGTCGCCGCTGCAATTACGTTTTGTTCGCTGTGTGCTGTATTAATGTCTGTCAGATGTTGAATGGGGTGTGTAAAGATAGGATCCTGTTTGTATATCTCACTCAAAACGATGAATTAATGCTTAGATAGTGCTGATACCAATTATTGATCGGAGTATATTTGGTGCCGCGACATCACTTATTTGGCCGACTGTACAAGTGTTTATTGACTACATTAATCCAATACGGGTGGATGGGACTCGTTAGCCTTGGTCGGCAACCCATCTAGGGGAGACAACCTTATAAAATCCGGGTGGATGGGACTCGTCAGCCTTGGTCGGCAACCTTTCTAGGGGAGTAAACCTGATACAAATCCGTACTGCTTACCTATGGGTAAAGCAGGTTAGTGGATGGACTAGCCGAACACCACTGTAAAAAAATAGTGCTAAAAAGATACACAGAGGGTCTCTGAGTCGGACGGATCCTAAATTAAGTGGTCAATCCTGTAAGTCCTTCAGTAAACTGGCTCAGGTTGTCCCTCTTACAGGGAAAAGGTCCGCTTGGGGGCATTCTGTGTATGGCCACCCTCATTAAGGGGAGTAAGACGTCCGGCAATAGATAGATATATAGATAGAATCCAATAAACTTGAACGTGTGACACCGGCTTTAGATTGACTTAGATTTTGTTTCCAGCTGAGCCTAAATTGTCATGTTTCTATCTTTGTTACTCGGCTATAAGGTAGATTTTGTAGCGAAAGATGGTGGTTATTCTGAAAACTTGGCATTAATACGACACACAGCCATAGTAGTTTCATATATTTCCACACAGTATCGAGAAATCAGCTAATAAGAGATTCAATTTAAGATCAGCTGGAAAAAAATAGAGTATAGCAAGAAGACGGTGAAAGGATAGTGCCATTATTGCGTGTATGAGGTATTTCGGCGCTATGAGACAGTGCGCAGAAAACCCAGATTTTTTACCACAATTTTATGGTGGTGGAAGTATGGTACAGGGTTGTGTTACAATGGTAGGGGGGGGCAGTGGGCGGGTGTGTGAAAATAAAGAGTTGAGTAGGATGATCAGGGCTGAGCTTGGGAAGAGGTGGGCGTGGTGGTGGGGGGGGAGGGGAGTGGAGAGGAATGGAGGGATATTGAGAGAAGGTGGAGAGTAGACGGGGGGGGGGTGGGGGGTATGGAGAGAAAGTCTAAGTAAGGAGAGGGAAGGGGGAGGGGCAGCAGGGAGGGGGGTGGGGGAATGGAGAGAGAGAGAGAGCGTGTGAGTGAGAGTGAGAAGCAACAGTGATGGGTAATGAGAGGAAGATTGTAGAAGACTTTCATTATGAGTACCGTCTATTGTTCGTACATTAAGGAGGTAGTGCTTGGTTTTTAAGGGGGTTTTAAGGTTTTAAGGGGGTAGTGCTTGGTTTTTAAGGGGGTTTTAAGGTTTTTAAGGGGGTAGTGCTTGGTTTTTGGTCTACGTATTTATTTATTTATTTATTTATTTTTGAGTTTCCCCGCTAGACCTCCATCAAGCTTAGAAAAGAAAAAAAATAGACTCCCTATCAAGATAAATGTGTACATTTTTCGGTAGAAAAATTTCCTGGCCGAAGGCCGGCTCCTTTTCAAATTATTGATGGTACAATAATGGTACAAGACACCTCAGGATGATGGTGGTAGTTATGGTGGAAGTATGGTACAGTGTTGATGGTACAATGGTAGGGGGGTACTGTGTTGATGGTACAATAATGGTACAAGACACCTCAGGAACCTAAAGGGAACGAAAGGTCTCTCTCTCTGTTTATTTGTCTATATAACAAAATGCTAATTGAAAATGCGCATCCGAGGAGGCTGCATGCCCTATTGGCTGCGTGCGGTTCATGTTCCGAAGCCGCGTTTTGGTGTTATT
>CM064529.1:371735-399235 GCA_032716605.1 Paralithodes platypus
CGCTCATTTTCACTCACACTCACTCACTCACTCACACACTCTCTCTCCCTTCAAAATCATCAAAGGCATCGACAATATGAACTGTAGTAAGTACTTCACTCTCGACCAATCTAATTACACGCGGGGAAACGGTTGCAAAATTATTGGTAAATCTTTTAACTCGCACGAATCTAAGAATTTCTTCTTCAATCGAGTTGTCAACTTGTGGAATGGGCTTCCCCGAGACGTTATAGACTGCAGCACCGTTGATTCATTTAAATTCCGCCTAGACAAATATCTCGCATCAAACCCGCGACTGACTGCGTTTGTAAATGAATAACTTTATCCTCCCCTCAGTTACTAACCCATATGTCCCCTACTAACTTCCTAGTCCTGCCACGTTAGTGGCAGGGCAGTAGTTCCCTTTCCAATGTTCCCTTACCCACTCTAAACCACTGTTTGGACACTTGATCCTCAGTGTTTTGGAGGACAAGCAACCTAGAAGGGTCACTAGACCTGTTTTTGCTTGATTTCCTTTGTACTCCTTTGTACTCCTTTGTACTCCTTCCCTTCTCTTCTCTCACTCTCGCACACACACACACACACACACACACACCACAATCTCTCTCTCTCTCTCTCTCTCTCTCTCTCTCTCTCTCTCTCTCTCTCATTGTCTGCACTAATAATATCATTGTTTGTGGATCATTTATTGTCGTGCATGTATTTAACCTCCATAACATTAGCTTTTAGTATTAAGCCATCCTGTACCGGTGACGTGTTTCCGTTTTATTTCAGCTATATTTAGATAGTTTTATTAAGGGGAGGTTTTTAGTTTGTTTTCTACTCCTCCAGCAATCTTGAAATTTCACCCCCTAGTTTTATTAAGGGGAGGTTTTTAGTTTGTTTTCTACTCCTCCAGCAATCTTGAAATTTCACCCCCTTGACCCTCTTTCAAGATAAATTTGTACATTTTTCGGTAGAAAAATGTCCCGGCTGAAAGCCGGTTCCTCTTATATTACAGGCTCGCTATCGCTCGCCAGGATAAAATCGACACCTAAATGGCACGAAAGGTCTTAAAATTGACAAAAATGGGTCGAAAGTTCTTAAAATCATCAAAATAATGGGGCGAACGTCTTTAAATTAGAAAAGCAATGGGGCTAAACATGAGGGAAAAGGGAGTCAAGAAAAAAATCCCTCAAGTGGAAATCTTCCCTTAAGCTTGGGAAGGCTATATGGAAGCTAAAGGGATTCATTGCGATAGTCTGTAGCTTTTTAATGGGTAGACGTCCTTCCTAACCTGAAGAAAATCGTCTACTAGTCGCCAGAATATAATGAAAAGGACATCGCCGGTACAAAATAAGATACAAATATATAAATCAATACAAATATATATATATATATATATATATATATATATATATATATATATATATATATATATATATATATATATACATATATATACAGAACAAACCCTCGCACATTTATTGCCCAAATGTCTATAACACCCAGTGCCAACTATTGCTATACTCGATACTGAAACATAAATATAATCTCTCCCTATATGTTCATGATGACAGTTCTTTCCCTGCTGGCTCATATTGTTCATGATGACAGTAACTCTTTCCCTGCTGGCTCATATTGTTCATGATGACAGTTCTTTCCCTGCTGGCTCATATTGTTCATGATGACAGTAACTCTTTCCCTGCTGGCTCATATTGTTCATGATGACAGTTCTTTCCCTGCTGGCTCATATTGTTCATGATGACAGTAACTCTTCCCTGCTGGCTCATATTGTTCATGATGACAGTTCTTTCCCTGCTGGCTCATATTGTTCATGATGACAGTTCTTTCCCTGCTGGCTCATATTGTTCATGATGACAGTTCTTTCCCTGCTGGCTCATATTGTTCATGATGACAGTTCTTTCCCTGCTGGCTCATATTGTTCATGATGACAGTTCTTTCCCTGCTGGCTCATATTGTTCATGATGACAGTAACTCTTTCCCTGCTGGCTCATATTGTTCATGATGACAGTAACTCTTTCCCTGCTGGCTCATATTGTTCATGATGACAGTTCTTTCCCTGCTGGCTCATATTGTTCATGATGACAGTTCTTTCCCTGCTGGCTCATATTGTTCATGATGACAGTTCTTTCCCTGCTGGCTCATATTGTTCATGATGACAGTAACTCTTTCCCTGCTGGCTCATATTGTTCATGATGACAGTTCTTTCCCTGCTGGCTCATATTGTTCTGCTTAAAAGGAAACCTAATAGAATCTCTCGTCTATGTCCTACGCTTATATTGTTTATTTGTGCTTAAGGGGGGGGAAGTGCTTGGTTTTTGGTCTATATATTTATATATTTGTTGGTGTCCTCGCTAGAGCTCTTATCAAGTTGAGAAAAACACCCCCTAGACTGCCTTTCAAGATAAATTTGTACATTTTTCGGTAGAAAAGTGTCCCGGCCGAGGGCCGGCCCCTTCTAAAATTTGAGGCTCGCTATCGCTCGCCAGGAAAACATCGACACCTAAAGGGCATGAAAGATCATGACAAACACAAATGAGGCGAAAGGTCTCAAAAGCGCCAAACTAACGGAACGAACTTCCTAAAACCTCAAATCTAATATGCTAAACATGAGGGAGAAGGGGGTCCAGAAAAAGCGAGTACCACCCCCCTTAATATCCGAACACTCAATATATACAAAATAATATAAATGTTTCATGTATTCCCCACTGTTCCTAACATTTGTACACTCAGAAATACATCCTAGAACAATCTCTCATTCATTCCCTATTTTGATTCCCTGTTTTTCTATATATTTCTGAGTAGCTGATATTCCTCCGCTCATAAATAAAAGGCTAAAGCATAAAAATCATCTCTCTAGTATTCCATTCTTATATATTATAGTTCGTTTCTTTGTGCAGTATTTTTTTATTTTCGAGGCTGGCATATTAAAATATCTCATATATTTTCCAGACGCTAACATTCGTACACTCACCCCTCCATTATATATATATATATATATATATATATATATATATATATATATATATATATATATATATATATATATATACTGAATACTGTATATAGGTAGTACTTTTATTTCTTATCAACGTCATAATTATGCTGCGTCTACATTCCAAAATCATTCCTGTGTTTTACATATATATATTTATTTTTCTGTCTGTAACTTATACATTTTCATTCCGTGCTTCATTTCCCAGTGCCTAATATTGGTCCAGTGTACCCCTCCATTATATATAACCTCCACCTCCCCGTAATGTCTGCCGCCTCTCAACAAACTCCTCCTCCTTCGCACGCAATGTATATACCACTAATCATTACTCGCTGTTTTTATATAGAATTCCGGTATTTTTCCCTGGCTAGCGCATCTGCACATTATATTTGGCCGAGGCTCGTAGGTTTCTGGTTACGGTACTTCTTTCAATGTTTCTTATACATATCATATATTTCTGTGTCTACATTCCAAAATCATTACTGTGTGTGTGTATGTGTGCTATATACAGTATATATATATATCTATCTATCTATCTATCTATCTATCTATCTATCTATCTATCTATCTATCTATCTATCTATCTATCTATCTATCTATCTATCTATCTATCTATCTATCTATCTATCTATCTCTCTCTCTCTCTCTCTCTCTCTCTCTCTCTCTCTCTCTCTCTCTCTCTCTCTCTCTCTCTCTCTCTCTCTCTCTCTCTCTCTCTCTCTCTCTCTCTCTCTCTCTATCTATCTATCTATCTATCTCTCTATCTCTCTCTATCTATCTATCTATCTATCTATCTATCTATCTATCTATCTATCTATCTATCATCTATCTATCTATCTATCTATCTATCTATCTATCTATCTATCTATCTTTTCATTTAAAGTATTGTACAAACGAATTGATAGTAGTAATTGCAAAGTTGATTTCTTCTTGTGTTGTACATGGTTGTATGCCTGTAAGAATGAACTTTGGAATTATGGTACCCTTATTGAAAGATAAGTATAAAGATAATACATCACTTGATAATTATAGATCAATTACGTTATCGCCAATATTATTGAAGGTATTTGAATACTGCTTGAAGTACAAAATTTTAAGATATGTTAGTTTAAATGATAGGCAGCATGGATTTAGAGAGAGGTATTCTACTTCTACTGCATGTTTAGTTCTCAAGGAAACTATTTTAAGGTACACCACGGAGGGATCTAATGTTTTTTCATGTTTTATTGACCTGACAAAAGCTTTTGATAAGGTGAATCATTTCAAACTTGCAAATAAGCTTTTAAAACTAGGATTACCAAATTTCTTGGTTAATATTTTATTTTACTTCTACAGAAACCAACATGTTGTTGTCAAATTTAAAGATTCAATTTCAACTGAATGGACTATGAAAAATGGAGTGAGACAGGGTGGGGTTTTATCTCCCTTGTTGTTTTCAATTTATATTGATGACTTATTAAGTAAATTATCTGCAAGTAATGTAGTCTGTAGACTAAGTTTACAAGTCAGCAATGTGATCGCCTATGCAGACGATCTTGTAATATTGGCTCCTTCGGTTAGAGGTCTGCAAACATTGATAGATATTATGGATCATGAAATTAAACAACTAGACTTATCTATTAACTCTGCAAAATCAGTATGTATGATCTTTAAATATAAGTATGGACAGGAAATGAATCCTTTCATATATTTAGACAATAACAAATTAAATATTGTTTCTGAATACAAATATTTGGGTTTTATAATTGATTGTAATCTTAATAATGACTTGGATATGATAAGATGCAGAAATAAGTTTTACAATGAGTTTAATTGTCTTTTAAGAAAGTTTAGAAACACGAGTACTGAAGTATTTTTAAATTTATTTCAAAGCTACTGTTTGAATTTTTATGGCGCTGAACTTTGGTTTAATAATAGAAAATGTTATATACCGTTTAAGCAGTTTTCCATTGGATACCACAAGGCAATAAAGAAAATATTGAATATGAAGTACTGGGAGAGCAACCACAGTGCTTGTAGAGAATGTGGAGTGATGGTGTTTAGGCATTTGGTTAACTGGATGAAAATAAGATTTGTATATAGAAATCTCATAAAGCCATGTAGTTTTATAGAGAAGAACATGTATTACATGTTACATAGATCTTTTCTTGTAAAGGATGTTGAAAAAATAATCCTACATGAGTATGGATTTACTAACTTATTGCTAAATGATATCAATGCTATCAGATCAAGAATTGTTTATGTACAGAACACAGAACCAACTATGCGCTAAGGACTTTTAGCTTAATGTAGATTACGTAAATAACTCTGTAAAAAGTGTATGTATATGTCTTTTTATGAAATAAAATTATGACTGACTGACTGACTGACTGACTGACTGACTGACTGACTGACTGACTATCTATCTATCTATCTATCTATCTATCTATCTATCTATCTATCTATCTATCTATCTATCTATCTATCTATCTATCTATCTATCTATCTATCTATCTATCTATCTATCTATCTATCTATCTATCTATCTATCTATCTATCTATCTATCTATCTATCTATCTATCTATCTATCTATCTATCTATCTATCTATCTATCTATCTATCTATCTATCTATCTATCTATCTATCTATCTATCTATTCTCTCTCTCGCTCTCGCTCTCGCTCTCGCTCTCGCGCTCTCGCTCTCGCTCTCGCTCTCGCTCTCGCGCTCTCGCTCTCGCTCTCGCTCTCGCGCTCTCGCTCTCGCTCTCGCTCTCGCTCTCTATCTAATTTCGGTAGTGCTTCTTTTGATGTTTATCAGTCATAAATATACTGTGTCTTCATTCCAAAATCATTACTGTGTTTTGCCCCTTCTTGTATCTATTCTATCAGTATTCCCTTAATTGCTATCATGATACATCTCCACACTTTTTCCGATGTTTTTTTGGTGTCTTGTTTACGTGTTCACTTGTTTACGTTTGTTTCTTGTCAAGATCATGTAATATATATATATATTGTGTATGCATTCCAAAATAGTAATGACTGAAATGAAAGGGAAATGCCAAAATTAGCTACCGGTATATCTAATCTATCTATTTATCTATATCTATATCTATCTATCTCTATCTATCTATCTATCTATCTATCTATCTATCTATAATTCTGGCATCTTCACACATTTTCCGATATCCGTATATTTCTTGTTTATTTGCGTCCCTCTTTCAGTGTTTCTTATTAACCCTTTCAAGATCAGATACGCATTTCTTGTAAGGTTTTCTGGATACCAATAGACGATGTTAATCAGATAAGAAAGGGTATATGGAAGTCAGAGGGTTCAATGAGATAGTCTTAATCCATATAATTCCCACAGAGCCTTCGTAAATTGTCTAAAATCGTCTAATGATAGTCAGAATAAACTGTCAAAACGCGTCATGATCCTGAAAGGGTTAATATTATGTAATACTGTGTTGACGTTCCTAGATTATGGCCGTGTTTTGCCTCCTGTATAAGGGGGAGGTAGTCGCTTTTTCGGGACCTCCTTCTTCCTCATGTTTAGCATATTAGTTATGAAATTATAAGACGTTAGTTTCATTAGTTTGTCGATTTCAAGACCTTTCGCCCCATTTCTTTGTCAATATTTAGAACTTTCGTGCCATTTAGGTGTAAACAAAAAATCCTGGCGAGCGATAGCGAGCATGTAATTTTAGAAGGAATCGACCTTCGGCCGGGACATTATTCTACCGAAAAATTTACACATTCATCTTAAAAGGGTGTCTAGGGGGTGCTATTTTAATTTTGATGGCGGTCTAGCGAGGAAACTAAAAAAATACATATATAAATAAATACATAGACTAAAAACCAATCTAAATATATGTCCCTTAATATTTCATCCTGATATAGAAATTCTAAAATATATAGATAGCTAAATCCATAGACCAACAAACAAGCTATAGGTCCAGTCATATTTCATCCTGTTGTTGTTCCCCAAGCTGCCTGGCCGAACAGCCCCAAGGCCCCGAGCAAGGCAAAGGCCATAACTGAGCGCCCCCACGGAACCCTCCCTGCCGACCACAATAAAGCCTGGGTGACCGAAGCCACTCCATGGCGGGGAGCGGAGGCGGGTGCGGAAACGCCCGGTAAACCAAAGCCCCACCCAGGGCCTTGTGCCCCTCAGCAATTATGAAGAGAAAGTTGAGGGGTAAAGGAAAAATGTGACGCTTTGGCTTCCAATCTTATTAGATTGGGAGGTCAATCCACGGAAGAGACGCCGTCACTTGAGATCTAGAAAATATATAAGTAAAAGGAACAGTCAGAGTAAGCTATGGGTATGGCAGAGATCGCTCAGTTCTCACTCTGATAGACCAGCCCATCACCACTATTTCATCCTGTTATATCCCTTGCTATCACACCTGACCCAGCCTTTTTATTCCGAACCCCTTAACCCGTTCAGTACCGGTGACGTCCTTTTCATTTCATTCTGGCAATGATTAGACTACTTTTTTCAGCTTGAGAAGGACGTTTACCCATTAAAAGGCTACAGACTATCAATTAATTCTTCCAGCTACCATATATTCTTTCTAACCTTCATAAAATCGTCTAAATGTAGCTGATATCAAATACAAAATACGTCGTCGGTACAGAAGGGGTTAAGGATTATGCTGCGTTGTGATAGTATGTTCTGGCTATCATTGGACGATTTGATACAGCTTAGGAAGGATCTGTGGGAATTAAAAGGGGTGAAGGCTATCTCGGTTAACCCTCTGACTGCCATAGACCCTTCCTAATCTGAATAGTATCGTCTATGAAGAGCGAGAACACCGAAACGAAATGCGTCATCATTATCTTGAAAGGGTTAACATATTTCTAGTGTTCTTGTGCGTCTCTCTACTCTGTTTATTTTCAACTGGCGGTAAATTGCAAAGTTCCCATCATGATTGCTCAGTTATTTTGTGGATTTGGTAGTGAAATATGGTGTTAATTATATATACTTGGTCTTACAATGATGCAGAGACACAGTGGTTTTATATTCTTCCATTAAGTATCGAGAAAGTAGCTGCTAAGGGATTAAGGAGGGACACCTGCTTTTTTTCTCTTTCTCTCCTTTTCTCTCTTTCTCAGACTTGTATCCATTCGGCCCCATTCAGCCAACTGTTTTAAGACGTTTATCCCCATCCAGGTGTCGATTTCATCCTGGCGAGCGATAGCGAGCCAGCATTGTATGGAGAAATCCGGCTTCGCCGGGGAGAATTTTTCTTTCGAAAAATGTACAAATTTAGCTTGCTGTCAAAACAAAAATATATATATGGCTCGCTACCGCTCGCCAGGAAAATAGTGACACCTGGATGGGGGTAAGCGTCTTAAAACAGTAGGCTGAATGGAGCCGAATGGATACAGGTGCTTATCAATATATATTTATGTATGTTTTATATTATGTATTATACATTTGTTTGTATTGATACATAGGTACTTATCAATATACAGTATATTTATGTAGTTTTATATTATTTATTATATATATATATATATTTTTTTTTTCTGCAGGTACGTTGTGTCTTCTGTTGTGAAATCGCCTTTTGTAAGTATTTATTATTCTCGGTTCTCCTGATTGAACTACGAACGGTGTATGCACTTATCCGTCTTCTGTTTTTTCGTCTTCATCTTCGTCATGTAAGTATTTCATTAATTGAGTTTAGAAGTGAAGTTGGTTGGTGAAAGAACATAGTAATTCTTTGTTGTCCAATTGAACCACATTTTTTGTTTTACCTTCTTATTATTTTTCTCCTTCTTTTTCTTTTCTCTTTCTGTGTCTCTTTCTTTCTCTTCTTCTTCTGCTTCTTCGTCTTCTTCTTTGACTGAGCTGGATTAACACTATCTGGTCCGAGGTCTTGGGGATTATTATGATATTTTGTTTAATTTAGTATTATTAGGATTTTGCTTGTGTTTTACCATTTTCGAGCAATGTACCTTAGTTTGTGGTCTAGGCTAACAAAAACGCCTTCCCAAGCTGCCTTCAAAACTAAAAATTGCCCTCCCAGACCCCCTTCAAGCTAAATTTGTACATTTGTCGATAAAATAAGGACCCAGGCGAAGGCCTATTTCTTCTGAGTTACAGGCTCGCTTTTGCTCGCCCAGAAAATATTCGACACCTGAAACATCTTATTATCGCCAAACTAATGGGGTGGAACGTCTTAAAATCTCCAAACTCCTGGAGTGAAACTTGGGAGGTCGAAAAAGACTATGACCAATCTTCACCAATGTCAACAATGGTCTATTTATTTATGTATTCATTTATTTTTTAGTTTCCTCCCTAGACCTCCTTCAAACTTAAAAAACATCCATTAGATCCCCCTTCGAGACTAATTTGTACATTTTTCGGTAGAAAAATGTCACGGCCGAAGCCCGGTTCCTCCACAATTACAGGCTCGCTATCGCTCGCCAGGAAAACAAATCGACACCTAAAGGGCACACAAGGTCTTAATATTGACAAGGAAATGGGGGCGATGGGTCTTAAAATTGATAAATAAAAGTACTACACGTATGGTAATGGTTGCAGGTATGATGTCCCAAGTTCACTCTATAGGTTCACTATAAATGGTATGAATGTTCACTTTCATGTTCATTATAAAGGTTCACTCTAAATGTTAACTATAAGTGGTATACATGTGCACTCTCAATGTTCAATGTAAATGCTCACTCTATGAATGTTCGCTTTAAATACTCACTCTAAATGATGTAAATGTTCACGATATGATCACTCTAAAAAAGGTTTATAAATGTTCACTATAAATATTCACTAAATGTTCACTAAATGTTAATTTTAAATGTTCACTCCAATTGTGTAGTATAATATAAATGCTGGAGTTCGACATTAGTCATATTTAACCACAACATAGAGCATATATATATTGTTTTGTTTTGAGAGCAAGCTAAATTTGTACATTTTTCGACAGAAAAATGTCTTCGGCTAAGCCGGATTTCTCCATACAATGCTGGCTCGCTATCGCTCGCAAGGAAGATGTCGACACCTGGATGGGGATAAACGTCTTAAAACAGTTGGCTGAATGGGGCCGAATGGATACAAGCCAGAGAAAGAGAGAAAAGGAGGGAAATAGAAAAAGGCAGGTGACCCCCCCCCCTTAAAATCTAGATAATTTGTACTATCATCAAACGATTTTATACAGCTTAAGAAGGATCTGTGGGGATTATAGGGTTACCGGTACACACTATCTCAATTAAGGGGAGGTTTTTAGTTGATTCCCTAGACTTCCATCAAGCTTAAAATTACTCCCCCTAGACCCCTTTTCAAGATAAATTTGTACATTTTTCGGTAGAAAAATTTCCCGGCCGAAGGCCGGTTCCCCTTAAATTACAGGCTCGCTATCGCTCGCCAGAAAAAAATCGACACCTAAATGGCACGAATGGTCTTAAAATTGACAGAAATGGGGAGAGGGTTCTTAAAATCGCCAAACTAATGGGGCGAACGTCTTAAAATCTCAAAAGCAGTGGGGCTAAACATGAGGGAGAAAGGGGTCCAGAAAAAAATCCTCCTGGTGGAAATCTCCCCTTAGCCCTCTGACTTCCATACACCCTTCCTTATCTGAATAAGACGGTCTAATACCTATAGCCATAAACAGAAAAGGGGTTTAATACGGCAGTTTCTCCCAATAATATGACATCCAAATATTTTGAGTGGGGTAGGGTAATTTGGTTTTTAATTTAATGCAAATAAAACCCAGTATAACCAGTTCATTAATATATAAAGGCACTTAACTTGAATTGGGTTTTACTTAAATCTCTCTCTCTCTCTCTCTTTCTCTCACACACATACACCCCAACCTCAAATTCATCATCATCATCATCACCCTCCAGTAAGAATCCCCTCAACCTCCCCCCCCCCCCAACTTCCCTCCTTCTTCACCCCCCTCACCCCCCGATTCCTCATTTCCTCCGCCTTCCGTCTTAATAAATAACCAATTCTTATTTTGTTCCTCCCCTGTCCTCCCTCTCCCTCCTCCCCCCCCCCCTCCCCTCCCCCCTCCCGTCTCTCTTCCCCCCTCCCTGTCCTCCCTCCCCTCCCCCCTACCTGTCCTCCCTCCCCTCCCCCCTCCCTGTCCTCCCTCCCCGCCTCTCTCTCCCCTTCCTTCCTCCTCTGAATTCCGCCCTGACTTCACCGGATTAAAATTTGTGATCAGAAATCGTGTTAAACATCCATAGCGGCTCAAACAAGGTTCCCTCGCATTTGCAAATTGCATTACCTTCTCACGATGCTCCGGGAAGTGGGTGTGGGGGGCGGGTGGAGGGGGGGGGGGGATGTTGAAGAGGGGGTTGGGGGGGAAGAGTGAGATGTTGAGTGGGGAGGTGGAGGGAGGTAATTCTTGCATAGGGGGAGGGGGAGGGGGAGGGAAGTGATTCTTGAAAAGGGCAGGAGACGGGAGGGGTAGAAGTACGATCTTCAAGGGAGAAGGTGGAGGGAGGTAGTTCTGGGATAGAGGGGAGGGGGAGGGGAGTGATGGTGAAGGGGGAGGTGGAGAGAAGTTCTTCATTTATGGGATGGGGAGTGATGTTGATGGGGGGAGGTGGGGGGAGGTTCTTCTTGCATGGGGGATGGAAAGGGGGGAGCTTCTTCTTAGATTAGGGGGGAGAGGGGTAGGGGAGTGATGATGGGGGGGGGGTAGGGAGGAGGTTCTTCTTGGATGGGGTGGGGGGTGAGGTCCTTCTACTTGGATGGGGGGGAGGGGGGGGAAGTTCTTTTTGGAGGTGGGGGGCGGGGAGGGAAGGGATGTTGAGGGGGTAGGTGGAGGGAAGTTCTTCTTGGACTAGGGGGGAGGGGTACTTCTTGGGTGGGGCTGGGGGAGAAGGGGGTTCCTCTTGTAGAGGAGGAGGGGGGGTTTTCTTGGAGGGAGGGAGGGAGGGATGTTGGAGAAAGAGTTAAGGGGGGGGGGGGGAGAAATGTTGGACGAGGGTATGGTGGGGGAGGGAATTATGGAGAGGGGTATGTGGGGAGATATTTGAGAGGGAGGTGGTGAGAGAAATATTGGAGGCTTACAAAGAAGGGCAATGGAAAGCAAGCAACAACAGAAATACTGAGGAGTGTTGGAGGGGCAGTGGTCATGATTGGTGTGAATTATTTAAGCTTGATAAAGTTGTAGGTTGCAAACTAAAAAACATAAATAATAATGAATAAAGGCCATTAAAGACAAGATAACCCCCCCCCCCCTTAAGGGGGTAGTGCTTGTTTTTGGTCTATGTATTTATTTATTAATTATTATATTTTTTTTTAAAGTTTCCTCGCTAGACCTCCATCAAACTTAAAAGTACACCCTCTAAACTCCCTTTGAAGATCAATTTTACATTTTTCGGTAGAAAAATGTCCCGGCCGAAGGGACATTTCCTTCTTAAATTACAGGCTCGCTATTGCTCGCCATGAAAAAAATGACACCTAAATAGCTAAATAGTTTTTTTGGTATATGAATTCATCTATTCCTTTATTTCTTAGTGTTCTCGCTAGACCTCTATTAAGCTTAGAAAAACACCCCCTAGACCCCCGTTCAAGATAAATGTGTACATTTTTCGGTAGAAAAATGTCACCGCCGAAGGCCGGTTCCTCTTAAAATGAAGGCTCGCTATCGCTCGCCAGGAAAGAATCAACACCTAAATGGCACGAAAGGTCTTAGACTAGACAGCGGAATGGGGCGAAAGGTGTTCAAATCGCCAAACTAATGGGGCAAACATCTTATAATCTGAAAGCTAATGGGGCTAAATATGAGGGAGAAGGGGGACCAGAAAAACGGCCTATCTCCCCTTAACTTAGCTATGAGATACAGGAAAAACAGCAAGGTAAGATGGCCAGGCAACAAGTTCTTCCCACACCCTCCAATCCCTCCTGATAAACAAAAACACACACACACACACACACACACACACACACACACACACACACACACACACACACACACACACACGCACACAGCTGGTATGATACATTGTCTGAGGGATATACCATGTAACCAGAAAACATAACATGACATTAGTGAGAGAGTTGGAGAAGATAACGCGTGTACGTATTACTACAGGACAACATGCGATAATATATGAAATAATACACACACACACACACACACACACACACACACACACACACACACACACACACACACAGCTGGTATGATAGATTGTCTGAGGGATATACCATGTAACCAGAAAACATAACATGACATTAGTGAGAGAGTTGGAGAAGATAACGCGTGGTATTACTACAGGACAACATGCGATAATATATGAAATAATACACACACACACACACACACACACACACACGCACACACACACACACGCACACACACACACACACACGCACACACACACACACACGCACACACACAGGGAAGATGCTGTGGTACTGTAGGCTGAATTTCTGTTTTCGTTAGTTATTCAAGGTTTTTTTCCGGACTCCCTTCTCCCTCATGTTTAGCCACTTTAGTTTTGACATTTAAGACATTCCCTTTACCCTTTTCATTCATGAATGACTCTTCCCAAATGGTAGAAATAGTAGCTCGATGACTCTAGTTCGTCTCGAGTTATACGGTAGAGGTTAGTGGTGAGCATATATATTGAGCCAAATCTAATGAACTGACTATACTTGCAGTGGACGCTTGTGGGTATTTGTATCATGGATAGTGCTTGGTTTTTTGGCCTATCTGAATATTTATTTATATATTTTTGAGCTTCCTCGCTAGACCTCCATAAACCTTAGATTAGAACATCACCCCCTAGACCCCCTTTGGTACATTTTCCGGTAGCAAAATTTTCCGGCCAAAGGCCGGTTCCTCTTAAAGTTACAGGCTCGCTATCGCTCGCCAGGAAAAAAATCATACCTAAATGGCACGAAAGGTCTTAATATTGACGAAGAAATTGGGTGAAAGTCTCAAAATAGGTAAACTAAAGAAACGTCTTAAAATCTCAAAACTAATGGGGCTAAACGTGAAGGAGAAGGGGGTCCACAAAAAGCAAACCATACCCCCTTCACCCTCTGAGGATCGTGATGCGTATTGACAGTGTATTCTGGCTATCATTAGACGATTGTATGCAGCTTAGGAAGGATCTGTGGGCATCAACAGGGTACAGACTATCTCAATTAATCTGTTGACCTACATATACGCCCTAACTAATTTGAATATAAGCGTCTAATTAAGGAAGGCCCCGTTCTTAACATTATTCCTCCATTACAAACCCCAATGCACTAGAATATACTAACGAAAGCATATGGTCCTCCCGGGATTCGAACTCGGGACACCACACCCAGAACATAGGTATCTAAACCATTACACCACCAACACACAGTGAGACGATAATCTTCAGCCTGATCATGACGCGTTGTAGCAGTTTCCTCTGGGGTTTATGAGACGGTTTTTTATACAGCTTAGGAAAGATCTCTATATCAATGAAAGGGGTCAAGACAATCCCAGCTAACCTTTTTGGCTCACGATTATTAGACGATTTTATGCAGCTTACGAAAGACCTCTATCCATCCAAGCAGTAAAGACAATCCCATAGTTAACCTTTTTTGGCTCGCGCAGATTCCTCCTTTATTTACTTAAAGGGGAGATGAGCCGGTTTTCTGGACCACTTTCTCGCTCGTGTTTAGTTTTGAGATTTTAAGACGTTCGGCTCATTAGTTTGACGATTTTAAGACCTTTCGCCCCATTTAGGTGTCAATTTTAAGACCTTTTGTGTCATTTAGGTGTCGATTTTTCCTGGCGAGCGATAGCGAGCCTGTAATTTTAAGAGGAACAGGCCTTCGGCCGGGAAATTTTTCTACCGAAAAATGTACACATTTATCTTGAATGGGGATCTAGGGGGTGTATTTGTAAGGTTGATGGTGGTCTAGCGAGGAAACTAAAAATGGTATAACTGAATAAATAGACCAAAAAAAAAACAGCCACTCTTTAATTAAATCTTCCTATAATGGCCAGAATAACCCATTCAGTACCGGTGCCGTCCTTATAATGGCCAGAATAACCCATGCAGTACCGGTGCCGTCCTTATAATGGCCAGAATAACCCATTCAGTACCGGTGCCGTCCTTATAATGGCCAGAATAACCCATTCAGTACCGGTGCCGTCCTTATAATGGCCAGAATAACCCATTCAGTACCGGTGCCGTCCTTATAATGGCCAGAATAACCCATTCAGTACCGGTGCCGTCCTTATAATGGCCAGAATAACCCATTCAGTACCGGTGCCGTCCTTATAATGGCCAGAATAACCCATTCAGTACCGGTGCCGTCCTTATCACTAAGTTCTGGCTATCATTTGACAATTTTATTCAGCTTAAAATGGTCCTCCAGCAATTAACAGGCCTCGAACGATCTCCCTCAACCCTTTTTACTACCACAGATCTTTCTTAAACTGCACAACACCGTCTAAATATAGCTAGAGAAAAGACATTGCAGGTTCAGAAGGGGATAAACTACTTCCATGCGTCATAATCCTCAAGGAGTTAAGGAGGGATGGGCGTATTTAGTTTTTGTTTTGTTTTTGTATTTGTTTTATCATTTATTTTAGTTTCCTCCTTAGACCTCCATCAATCATAATCCCCCCCCCCCAGACCCTCCTTCAAGAACATTTGTACATTTTTCGAAAGAAAAAATTCCCGGCCGAAGGCCGGTTCCTCTTAACCCACAGGTTCGCTTTCGCTCGCCAGGAAAAAAAATCGACACCTAAATGACACAAAAAGTCTTAGTATTGACAAAGAAATGGGGCGAAAGGTCTTAAAATTGCAAAACTAATGACCCGAACGTCATAATATATGATAACTAATGGGGCTAAACATGAGGACAAAGGGGGACCATAAAAACTACCCAACTCCCCTTCTAGCGGATGTATAAAACAATTAACCCCTTCAGTACCATGACGCCTATTTATTCTGGCTAACATTAGATGATTTCAGGCAGTTTAAGAAGGACCTGTGTTACTAAGAGGGTTAATTATTGAGATCGTATTAACCCCTTCAGCACGATTACGTAAATTTGATTTAGTTTATTCTGGTTACCAATAGAGGATTTTCTTTAGCTTATACTCTACCTCTATAGGCTTCAAAGGCGTAAACACGATCTCAATAAACCCTCTGAATAAAATCGATCCTTCTTAACCCTTTCACGCTTATGACGCAATTGTGAGCCTATTAGGGATACTTTAAAGCCTTTGTTGTTGTTGTTACTGTTCCTCAGGCTGTCTGGCCGAGCAGCCCCAAGGTCCCGAGCAAGGCCAAGGCCATAACCGAGCGCCCCCACAGAACCCTCCCAGCTTACCACTAATAATGCCCAGGTGACCGAAGCCACTCAAAGGCGGGGAGCTGAGGAGGGTGCGGAAACGCCCGGGAAACAAAAGCCCCACCCAAGGCCCTGTGCCCCTTAGCAATTATAAAGGGAAAGTTGAGGGGCAAAGGAAAAATGTGACGCTTTGGCTCCCAATCTGCCAGGGTTGGCAGTAGGGAGGTCAATCCACGGAAAAGACGCCGTCACTTGAGATCTAGAAAATATATAAGTAAAAGGAACAGTCAGAGTAAGCTATGGGTATGGCAGAGAACGCTCAACTCTCATTCTGATAGACCAGCCCATCACCATTAAAGCCTTTGTTACCATCAGGGGTATTTAGAAACCTTTAGTTTAGTTACTTCAACCTCTGCAGTTGTCTTTGAGTTAGAGTTAACTGTGGACAGAAAACTAATTTTGGAGAGGTAATTATAAGAGTGAGAGAACTCTATTTCTTATTGCTAATCTGGCAACCTCTGCGTCATAAAAGCGTGAAAGAGTTAAACTGAAAAACCCTGTCTAACTGTAGTCAGACCAAACGATAAAAAGATGTCATCGCGCTGAAGGTGTTAACCCATTTGAGTCGTATCGGTAGATTATAAACTAAAGATACCGAGTTTAAGAAGGACCTATGTTACTAAGAGGGTTTATTGAGATCGTATTTACCTCTTTGAGTCACACAGGTAGATTATAAATAAAGAATCTGATAAGGACGTAATGTTGGTGAAAGGGTTAGACGCCGATATATAAAACAAATCTATCTATCTATCTATCTATCTATCTATCTATCTATCTATCTATCTATCTATCTATCTATCTATCTATCTATCTATCTATCTATCTATCTATCTATCTATCTATCTATCTATCTATCTATCTATCTATCTATCTATCTATTTACTCAGGCCCAATCCCCATTTTTTTTTTTTTTTTTTTTAACCAATTACCACTGGAAATGACGACCAGTGCACGTAAAGATGAACACTTTTGGGAGCTCGGCAATTGGGGTGATGTGATTTGCAGATTGGCAATGGAAAGCCTTAGGAAACGGCCCCTCATTATGGTAATTTAGGAATTATTCATCCGGTCCCGTTTTCTGCCCCATGGCTTATTAACGACAGACAGACCATTTTTTTGTGTTATCTATTTATTCATTACTATTATTTTTATTATTATTATATATATATACCGGTATATATATATATATATATATATATTGCATTAATATATATTATTTTTTAGGTTCCTTCCTAGACCTCCATCCAGCTTGAAAAAATACCCGCACGACCCCCCTTCGATATAAATTTGTGCAATACTTCGGCCGATGGCCGATTCCTCCTAAATTGCAGGCTCGCTTTCGCTCGCCAGGACAAAAATGACACCTAAATGGCACGAAAGATCTTAATATTGACAAAGAAATGTGGCGAAATGTCTTTAAATCGCCAAACTATTCTGTGTGCCTCCCCTCTCCTACACGCAAGCACACGCACCTACCCTATATAACCCCCCACCCTCACCCCCGACAGACACAGGCGCATACCCCATATCTCCCCCCTCCCCCACAGTACCCCCAACACACATACACCCCCACCTACCCCATATCACCCCCTCCCCCATATTATCCCCCGCTCTTCCACACACAAGCACACGCACATACCCCATATCACCCCCTCCCCCACAGCGCCCCCAACACACATAGCCTATTCCCCCACCTACCCCATATCACTCCCTCCCCCCATATTACCCCCCCCCCCGACACACACATAAGACACAATTATTCACGTCAGCGTTTCAGAGAGCTGCGGCAATTGCACATTCATCATTATACAACAGGGTCCGTTCATTTTATGGTGATGGGGGGGGGGGTATATATCGCGGGCGGCGGTGGTATAGGCGGCGCTAGAGACCCCCCCCCCCCCGGTAATGAGACACTATAATATAATACGGTGTTAGCGAAGGGGTGTGGTATAGGGGGGGGGGGGTATTTATCGCGGGCGGCGGTGGTATTGGAGTGTGTGTGTGTGTGTGGGGGGGGGGGGGGGGGGGGGGGTGTCCGTGTGTGTGTGGGGGGGGGGGGGCCCTTATTAATGACGTGAACGTTTTCATATACAGACAGGGATAACTGGTATAGATCTGTTATTTCAGCTATATATCTGCATATTATGAACAGAACAAATAATCAATAAATAATAAATAATAATCAATAAAATCAATAAAACTTACTCCAAATTAATATTTAACTATCAAAATAATCGATTAAGGGGAGGTATATAACAAAAGGTGTATGTTGACTTTATGGACTTGGAGAAGGCCTATGACAGAGTGGATAGAGAAGGTTTGTGGAAAGTACTTAGAATATACGGTGTAGAGGGCAAGTTGCTGAAAGCAGTGAAGAGCATGTATGAGGGTGCAAAGGCGGCAGTACGTGTGGAGAGTGAGCAGAGCGAGTTCTTTGACCTGAATGTTGGTTTGAAACGGGTGTGTGATGTCCCCGTGGTTGTTTACTGTATATATGGATGGAGTCATGAAAGAAATACTATCAAGAGCAGTGGATGTTGGTGTATCGCTGAAAAGGGAGGGAATTGAGTGGAAGCTACCTATACTGCTGTTTGCGGATGATACAGTTCTGACGAGTGATAATGAATGGGAGTTGCAGGGTCTGGTAAATGAGTTTGGAACAGTGTGCGAAAAACGGAATTTGAAGGTAAATGTGGGGAAGAGGAAGGTTATGGTCTTCGAATGGGGTGAAGTCACAGAGTGTGAGGTGAAGCTGAACGGTCAGGCTATGGAGATCGTCAACTCTTTTAAGTATCTGGGCAGTGCGTTGAGTAAAGATGGGACTATGGATGAAGAAGTGCGGGAGAGGGTACAACAGGGGAAGAGGGTTGTAGGAACGCTAAAAGCAGTAACAAGAAATAGGGTGGTCAGTATGGAAGTGAAGAAGTCCTTGCATGACAGTGTGGTAATCCCGACACTGACTTACGGAAGCGAAGCATGGACGTTGGTTGAGAGACTCAGACCAAGAGTGAGAGCAGTGGAAATTAATTACTTAAGGAGTGCGTGCGGAGTTACATGGAGGGATAGACAGACTAATGAGAAATTAAGAAGGTGTGGTGTGGAGGTAGATGTGCTGGAAAGTGTGAAAAGGAACAACTTGAGATGGTTCGGCCATATGGAATGTATGGAAAGCGAGAGAATGACTAAGAGGGTGTACGAGAGCGAGGTGGAGGGACAGAGAGGGAGAGGTAGACTGAATGAGAGGTGGAAGGATGGAGTGAGGAAGTACATGAACGAAGGCGGTGCTGGTTGGGGGGAGGGGCGTCGACTGACTGGGGACAGAGGTGCGTGGGGGTGGTTCGTTCGTGGCCACCCCTTCGGGGATCACGGCGTCAGCCAATAGATAGATAGATAGATAGATATATCTATTTGTTTTATTACTGTATGCATTATTATTGTCCTCAAATATCCCGCTGACGGCACCTGGACACGTACTAGGTGGTAGGTAAGGGTTAGTTTTGTATCCCATGTACTAGGTACTATACTCCGTTTCTTTTTTAGCTGACGATAAATTGAATCCCTTAGCAGCTAATTTATCGATACTTAATGGAAAAATACAAAAACTACTATGTCTCAGCATCATGTTAAGACCAAGTTTATATATTTACACCATATTTCAAAACAAAATCTTCAAAATAACAAAGAAATCTTGATGGGAACTTTGCAATTTACCGTCAGTTGAAATGAAACAGACTATAGTGCCTCGTACTACCTGGTAGGTAAGTGTAAGTCTTGTATCCTACGTACTAGGTCTAGGTTATGTTATGTTATTAGGTTATTCTACTTTAAACAATTGCTAAACCAGAGCCAATTTTTGCCAAAAGTTGGCTCGGGGTTTTCCTCCCACACTTCCCTCCATATTCGCTGCACAAAATCGTTTAACTATAGGTAGAATTAGAATGTTGGCCCTGTCACTCTTTCAACTCTGGGGGAGACACTCGCCACAGGCAGTTCTGCCTAACACACACATTACCTAACACACATACTACCTAACATACACACTACCTAACACACACACCCTATCTAACACACACACCCTATCTAACACACACACCCTACCTAACACACACACCCTATCTAACACACACACACCCTACCTAACACAACACTAACACACACATTACCTAACACACGTACTACCTAACATACACACTACCTAACACACACACCCTACCTAACACACACACCAACACATATACTACATAACACACATACTACCTAACATACTCTACTTAACACACTCCACTTAATCCACATTTTACGTTAAACACTCTACTTAACACACTCCACTCAATACACTCCACTCAACACACTCCACTCAACACACTCCACTTAACACACACTACTTAACACACTACTTAACACTCCACTTAACACACTACTTAACACATTCCACTCAACACATTCCACTCAACACACTACTTAACACACTCCAATCAACACACTCCACTCAACACACTCCACTTAACACACTCCACTTAACACACACTACTTAACACACTCCACTTAACACACTCCACTCAACACACACTACTCAACACACACTACTCAACACACTCCACTCAACACACTACTTAACACACTCCACTCAACACACACTACTTAACGCACTCCACTCAAAACACACTACTTAACACACTCCACTCAACACACTCTACTTAACACACTACTTAACACACACTACTTAACACTACTTAACACACACTACTTAACACACTCCACTCAACACACACTACTTAACACTCCACTTAGCACACTACTTAACACACTCCAATCAACACACTACTTAACACACTCCACTCAACACACTACTTAACACACTACTTAACACACCACTTAACACACACTACTTAACACACTCCACTCAACACACTACTTAACACACTCCACTCAACACACTACTTAACACACTCCACTCAACACACTACTTAACACACTCCACTCAACACACTCCACTCCACACTCAACTTAACATACTCCACTTAGCACACTACTTAACACACTCCACTCAACACACTACTTAACACACTCCACTCAACACACTACACTCAACACACTACTTAACACACACTACTTAACACACTACTTAACACACACTACTTAACACACTCCACTCAACACACACTCCACTCAACACACACTCCACTCAACACACTCCACTCAACACACTCAACTTAACATACTCCACTTATCACACTACTTAACACACTCCACTCAACACACTACTTAACACATTCCACTCAACACACACTACTTAACACACTACTTAACACACTCCACTCAACATACACTACTTAACACACTCCACTCAACACACTCCACTCAACACACTCCACTCAACACACTCCACTTAACATACTCCAATTAACACACTACTTAACACACTCCACTTAACACACACTACTCAACACACTACTTAACACACTACTTAACACTCCACTCCACACACTACTTAACACACTCCACTCAACACCCTACTTAACACATTCCACTCAACACACTACTTAACACACTACTTAACACACTCCACTCAATACACACTACTTAACACACTCCACTCAACACACTCCACTTAACATACTCCACTTAACATACTCCAATTAACACACTACTTAACACACTACTCAACACACTCCACTTAACACACTACTTAACACACACTACTTAACACTCCACTCCACTCAACACAATCCACTTAACACTACTTAACTCACTCCACTCAACACACTCCACTTAACACACTCCACTTAACACACTCCTTAACACACTCCACTCAACACACTCCACTTAACACACTCCACTTAACACTACATAACACTCCACTTAACACACTACTTAACACACCGCTTAACACTCTACTCAACACACTCCACTTAACACACTCCACTTAACACACTCCACTTAACACACTACTTAACACACTCCACTTAACACACTCCACTTAACACTCTACTCAACACACTCTACTCAACACACTCCACTAAGCTTACTCCACTTAACACACTCCACTCAACACTCTACTTAACACACTAATAACACACACCACTCAACACACTCTACTCAACACACTCCACGTAACACACAAGCTTCTAGAGCACCACCCCATCTTGAGCACAACCATCAATAAATTCATGAGCCTGACTAAATGAGCGATGTTTGTTGTTGTATACAGATAATGCTGGCTGGTTAATGTATATGTTGGTGTAGCCGGATTATACAACGAGAGGGGGTGGAGGGGGAAGGGGAGAGAAGTGGAAGGAGGGGGAAGAAGGGGGAGGAGGGTGAAGAAGGGGGGGAAGGAAGGGGAAAAGAGAGGAGGGTGAGGAAGTGGGGGAGGAAGGGGCAAAGGGAGTAGGGGAGAGAAGGGGAAGGGGGGAAAGAGAGTAGGGGAGAGAAGGGGGAGGAAGGGGAAAAGGGAGTAGGGGATTGATTGATTGATTGATTCTTTATTGAGAAAGCATAAATACATGGGAATACATAATTACACGTCTCAAAAGGGCAAAGGTGATAAACAGTCTTTTACCCTACTCATATTATACATGTACAATATAAACACAAACATGAATACAACATTTAGTAAGTTTTTATCTCTATACTTGTTAGCAAACCAGTTGTCCCTAACTGAGTAGGGGAGAGTGAAGGGGGAGGAGGGTGAAGAAGAGGGGGTGGGGGTTGGAGGAGGAGCTAAGAGAATGGAAGTAAATGAGGAGGAGGAGGAGGAATAAGGAGGAGGAGGAAGAGGAAGAAGGAGGAGGAGAAGGAGGGAAGAGTAGGAGGAGGAGAGAAGAAAGGGAAGAGGATTAAGACGGTAGAGATAATACGAGATAATACAATAAGGGATATTGATTGGAGATGTTGGTTGTTGTTTAAGGGGGGATGGGCGTATTTATTTCATTATTTATATATATATATATATATGTTTACCATTGTTTTAGTTTCCTAACTAGACCTCTATCAAACTAAGAAAACACCCTCTAAGACCTTCATTTAAAATATGGGTGTACATTTTTCGATAGAAATCTTTTCCGGCCGAAGGCCGGTTCCTCTTAATTTACAGTCTCGCTATCGCTCGCCATGAAAACTCGACACCTAAATGACAGTCTTAATATTGACAACTAAATTGGGCGAAAGGTCTCAAAATCGCCAAACTGATGGACTAAACGTCATGAAATCTGAACACTAATGGGGGCTTAACATGAGGAAGAAGGGTGACCATAAAAGCGACCCATCTCTCCTTCAGATAATGCTGGCGGGTAGTGTATATATATATATATATATATATATAATTATGATGGTGTAGAGAATGATTATGCAACGGGGCGGGGGTGGGGGGGGAGAAGAGGAGGGGGAGAAGAAGAGGGGGGAGGGAGAGAAGAGGAGGGGGAGAAGAGGAAGAAGGGGGAGAAGAGAAAGAAGGGGGAGAAGAGGAAGAAGGGGTAGAGGGGGAGAAGAGGAATAGGGAGGGAGGAAGGGGTAGAAGGGGGGGGGGAAGAGGAGGAAGGGGGGGAGGGGGAAAGAGAGAGAAGATGGGGGGGGGGGGAGATAGGAGGTGGTGGGAGAAGAGTAAGGGTAAAATGGAGCCCCTTTAGTTTGGCGATCTTAAGACCTTTCGTCCCATTTTTTGTAAATATTAAGACTTGTGTTATTTAGGTGTTGATTCTATCCTGGCGAGCGATAGCGAACGTGTAGTTAAGGAGGGAGGCCGGGACATTTGTCTATCAAAAACATGAACAAATAATCATAATTATAGTCTTGAAGGGGGATCATGGGGATTTTATATATATATATATATATATATATATATATATATATATATATATATATATATATAGTTTGATGGAGGTCTATGAAGGAAACTAAGAAAATAATAAATTAATGAAATAATCGACCAACACATACAGTACTCCCTTCCCCCTTCTGAACACCAGTAATATAATTTATGGAGGCGGTACCGGTATAAAGATTTCCCGATACAGTGGCTCGCGCTTTGAGGGGACACTGGTTATTTTGGGGGTCTATTTATTTATATATATTAATATATATTTGTTTTTAGTTTCCTCGCTAGACCTTCATCAAGCTTAAAAAAAAAATACTCCCTAGACCCTCCTTTAAGATGAAAGTGTACATTTTTCGATAGAAGAATGTCCTGTCTCAAGGCCGGATTCTCTAAAATATTACAGGATCACTATCGCTCGCCAGGCAAAAATCGACTCCTAAATGGCACGAAAGGTCATTAGTACTATAGAAATCGGACGAAAGGTTTTAATATCGACAAACTAGTGGAGCGAACGTCATAAAATCTGAAGACTAATGGGGCTAAACATGAGGAAGAAGGGAGACCAGCAAAAGGCCCCATCTCCCCTTAACAGTGAACGACCGGGCGATTAATCATATTCACCAAACCCACTTGTTTTAATAAATTATTGTTCTGGGGACATCAACACTACCATCGTCACTTGAGAGAGAGAGAGAGAGAGAGAGAGAGAGAGAGAGAGAGAGAGAGAGAGAGAGAGAGAGAGAGAGAGAGAGAGAGAGAGAGAGAGAGAGAGAGAGAGAGAGAGAGAGAGAGAGAGAGAGAGAGATACTAGCCAGTGTGTGTGGGTGTGTATGTACAGTTGGCCACATAAGTTTTGTTCCTCTCCGTGATCTTATGTATGGAAGTATTATTAATATGACTGTATTGCAAGCGTAGTTTCGTTTAATTATCAGTTGACTAGTCACATGAGTTTAAGGGGAGATGTTTTTTGTTGTTTTTTTCCCCTTTTTTTCTATTACTTCAATTTATTCCATTATTTCCTCGCTAGACCTCCATCAAACTTAGAAAACACCCCCAAACACCCCTTCAAGATAAGTTTGTACATTTTTCAGTAGAAAAATGTCTCGGCCGAAGGCGGTTTCCTCTTAAATGTTCAGGCTCGCTATCGCTCGCCAGGAAAAAAATTGACACCTATGACACGAAAGGTCTTAAAAGTGACTACGAAATGGGGCAAAACGTGTTAAAATCGCCAAACTAATGGGCCGAACGTCTTATAATCTCAAAACAAATGGGGCTTAACACGAGGGAGAAAGGGGACCACAAAAACGGCCCATGTCCCTTTAACCACTGCATAAAAAAATATATAAGTAACTCTTAATTCAATCGTGCGCTTTATATTTCCATGTCTAAGATCACGGAGAGGAACACAACTTATGCGGTCAACTGTACATATGGGATACACATGGACGGACTCAGAACATAGACACACATGTAGTATATATACATGATGATGATGTATACATGTGTGTGTGTGTGTATTGTCCTTAGTCCGTCCATGTGTACACGGTATGTCCGTTACTCCGTGATTGTGCTGTATATTATTGTACAGATCTCTCTCTCTCTCTCTCTCTCTCTCTCTCTCTCTCTCTCTCTCTCTCTCTCTCTCTCTCTCTCTCTCTCTCTCCGCTGTGAAAATCCCAGAAAAGCAAGTCCGATGCTCATCTTTTTAATATATACCTTGATTTTCTCTCTTTTCTTCTTGCTTTTCTACTCTCTCATTCTGTATTTCTTATATATGTTTGAAAATTGGGTAAGGCTTTAATTGGGGCCTCACACGCAATGGAGCCCGGTCTCAATGCACCCTTTTTATGATGGATACGGGGATAATGCAGCCCGGTCTGAGTGCACCCTTTATGATGGATAAGGGGATAATTGGTAACGCGGGGAGTACAGATCATTTACTGCCCTTAGTATTTAGTGTGTGTGCGTATGTGTGTGTGTGTGTGTGTGTGTGTGTGTGTGTGTGTGTGAGTGAGTGAATAAGTGTGTGTGTGTGTGTGTGTTTGAGTGGGTTTGTAAGTGAGTGTGGGTGAGATGTATGAGTGAATAAGTGTGTGTGGGTGTGTGATGTATGAGTGAGTGTGAGAGTGAGTAGGTATATAAACGAGTTATTGAGTTAGTGTGTTAGTGAATTAATGTGATTGTACATGTGTGTGTGTGTGTGTGCGGGTGTGGATGAAGGGGGGGGGGGGTGAGTGAGTGGGTGGGATTGGGTGATGGTTGAACTATGTAATTGCTGATTCGCTAGTTCCAGGCTATAAGGAAGTTGGAGCTGTAAAAATCGCCATTGAACA
The DNA here is from genome assembly GCA_032716605.1 of Paralithodes platypus. Classification (NCBI taxonomy): domain Eukaryota; kingdom Metazoa; phylum Arthropoda; class Malacostraca; order Decapoda; family Lithodidae; genus Paralithodes; species Paralithodes platypus. The sequence goes on from CM064529.1 coordinate 398,191, forward strand.
GGAATACAATAATATTAATGTAGGTTTCTGAAAGATACAAAAATACAGGTTAGTTTGATTGACGTGATTTTCTGGTCCCGTCGCAAGACCATCGTCGCAAGATCTACTCCGAAAACTGTTTTTCCGATCCCGTCGCAAGCCCACCTTTAGCAAGCGAGACACCAATGTTCTCTTGTGACGGCAAGAGAGCTCCGGAGCTGGGTTGACACAAGCTGAAACATCTCACTCAACTTACTGTTTCTTCATTCTAATTTATTTCGGTATATTTGTTTATCCAAACATTATATTATAATTGACTTGCCTATTGTTAGGAAGTAGAGTAATAAGAGCCCACAGATCCAATTGTTGATAATAAATTAATGTGGGACAGTACGCTTGGTTAGATTTTATCCACGAAACAACAACAAACCCCAGCTGTGCCTAGGCTATGCTATTTACTGATTGTTTTTTTCACATCAGAATTGCATTTATATAATCCTTATGATAATTATATTGGCGGTGAATGTTATTACGATGAAATGGAAGTTGTATAGCCTAGCCTATATATTTGTAAAATGGTGCGCTGGCTTGGAGCAAGCCTGTGTTGTTTTTCCCATCTTGTGATGATCTTGCGACGGCTCGGTTGAGACGGTGGTCTTGCGACGGGACCGGAAAATCACGTCTAAAATGTACTACAAGTCTACAACCCTATTTTAACTGTCTTGATAGCGTAATGCATAAGTGTGCGGAATTTAGATGTTAGTATCCTGGGTTCTAGTCCTTGGAGTGCCACATGTATTTGTTGATTTCATTAATTGAGTTTAGAAGTGAAGTTGGTTGGTGGAAAAAACATAATAATTGTATGTATGTATATACTCAGGCACATACCCCATTGCTGGGGGGTGGCCGACTCGAGACAGAGCCCAAACGGAAACAACATTCAAGGATTTTAATTATCAGGTTCCGGGACCACTTTCGCGTTCCCTCGAGAATTTTACAAAGAGAGGGGGGGAGGATTCCTAGCCCCCTATATATCGATGTCTACAGCTCCACCTTCCCTATTGCC
>CM064529.1:404235-414235 GCA_032716605.1 Paralithodes platypus
TATATCAACACTAATTCTATTGGTCTGTCCTATATTCACACTAATTCTATTGGTCTGTCCTATATCAACACTAATTCTATTGGTCTGTCCTATATTAACACTAATTATATTGGTCTGTCCTATATTAACACTAATTATATTGGTCTGTCCTATATTAACACTAATTATATCGGTCTGTCCTATATTAACACTAATTATATTGGTCTGTCCTATATTAACACTAATTCTATCGGTCTGTCCTATATTAACACTAATTCTCTCAGGCTGTCCTATATTAACACTAATTCTCTCAGTCTGTCCTATATTAACACTAATTCTATTGGTCTGTCCTATATTAACACTAATTATATTGGTCTGTCCTATATTAACACTAATTATATTGGTCTGTCCTATATTAACACTAATTCTATTGGTCTGTCCTATATCAACACTAATTATATTGGTCTGTCCTATATCAACACTAATTCTATTGGTCTGTCCTATATTAACACTAATTCTATTGGTCTGTCCTATATTAACACTAATTCTATTGGTCTGTCCTATATTAACACTAATTATATTGGTCTATCCTATATTAACACTAATTTCCTTACATTTTCTTGAGCCTGATATAAGCAACCCCCTTATTTAACACTAATTTCCTTACATTTTCTTGAGCCTGATATCAGCAACCCCTTTGTCGCAATGGTTATGAAAATGCCTGAAAATCTTATCTTCTGCCTCTCTGTCTTCTATCTTATAATTTCTTTCTCCCGACTCTGTTCTTTTCCTTCAGCTAGCAGGTGTAATTATTGCAATTATTTCCTTGCTAGCATTCCTCATCTATATCTACTGTATATCTGGGTCTATGTACTGCATATACTACTGATTATTAATATATATATAATATATATATATACAGGTATATATATATATATATATATATATATATATATATATATATATATATATATATATATATATCTCACACATACACGTAAGCTAGTAAATGTTTATATACTCCCAGCTGGATTCGAACCACCGACAGTCAGGACGAGTGTCTATGCTTGAATCCACTACACCACGGCGTGATGAAGGAAACTTAACCCTTTCCTATTTATATTTAGGAGAAGAGAAATCCTAATTGGAGGTGGGTTTAAGTAGATTGAGCCGGCATCTTAAGAGTAAAGACAGATATAGGATACGGTACTCCAACATTGAATGTGTTAGGTTATGTTGGATCTAGATAGTTTTATTTAAGTTTGAAAATTAATAATGCACTTGTAAACATGCATATATTTCCTGGGTACCGATCAACACACCGTGGCTAACATGTGTGGGTGTGGGTGTGGGGGGTGGGGGGGTGCTTTAGAATGGGAAAGGGGTGGGACCTTCTATTTGTTTTTGTTTATAATAAACGACAAATGTGTGTGTATGTGTGTGTCCGTCCGTCCGTCTGTCTGTCTGTCTGTGTTTTTCTGTCTTTCTGTCTGTTTACCCGCCTGTCTGTCTGTTTACCCGCCTGTCTGTCTGTTTGTGTCTGTTTACCCGCCTCTCTGTCCGTCTCTCCACCTTTCCGACGCCGGCACAGAAACCCAAATTAAGAGAGAGAGTGAGCGCTGGAGAATATCGCGTCCCGGACAAGCCAAATGACCGGGGGAGAGACTTGGAAATATGCCGCGGTGGAGGAATACTGGAAAACTACTGCCCCAAGCTCGCGATCTAACCTACCCCCCCCCCCCCCCTTCCTTCCCCCTTCTCTCTTTCTCGCTCTCTCTCACACACACACAATTTTACAATCTACTAATTTTTATGGCAAAATCGGAGGCAGTCGGGATACAAAATTGTAAATGTCCAGGCCGAAGGCCGGTTCTCACACATATTTCGAGGTAGCTACCGCATGCCCAGAAACAATGGACACCTAAATGGAGTAAAGCGTCTAATAATCACCAAACCAAGTCTTTCCCTCTTCCTATGACTTAAATTGCTTCAAACTCCGTGTGTCCAAGCATTTTGGTTCGAACGTCCCTTGATTTTGGTCCTGTCACTCTTTCAACTCTGGGGGAGGCACTCGATACAGGCAGTTCTGCCTTTTGCCTCCCTCACTCACTTGGAACAAAAATAATAAGACAAAGCGTATTCAAATCTTCAAACAAATTTCACGTCTTCAACCTGTAAACTAATTTCGTGAAACAGTGAGGGTCTTAAAAGCTCTCCCTCGCCTCAGATACTGTCAGGACACGGGTATGTTATAGAGTAGATATGATAAACGTTACACTATGGGAAACTGACGCACTCATCCAGGTATTTCCTCCCTTGCTTAACTAACGTGTATAGCCGCGTCAGTCAGGTCCTGGAGGGATGGTCATTTAGATTCTGTTATTACCTTGTTATTACCTTGTTATTACCTTGTTATTACCTTGTGTCTATAGTCTTCAATCTTGGCCCTCTTCTACCGCTATTACAACAATCAGTGGTTTTCAGAGCTTTCTCGTGTATACCTCCTCCCATACGGAGTGTGTGCGTGTGTGTGTGTGTGTGTGTAGGTCTGTGTGGGTGTGAGTGTGTGTGTGTGTGTGTGTGTGTCCAACTCTCTAACCCAAGACTAAATTGATTATCCTAGTCTTCTACTCAACAAGTAAACTGTGGAACTCTCAATCTGCCTTTCCTTCATCTTATGACCTAAACTGCTTGAATTTGGCTCTGTCACTTTTTCAACTTTGGGAGAGACACTTGTTACAGGTAGCTTTGCCTTTTGTTTCCATTCACATTTATTCCCAGAAATACATACTCGATATTGTAAGCATCAACACACACACACACACACACACACACACACACACACACACACACACACACACACACACACACACACACACACACACACACACACACACACACACACACACACACACACACACACACACACACACACACACACACACAGGTATATTCCCTAATGTATATATATGAAGCACGCGCCAGGCCCTTGTACAAACACACACACATAATCTTACATACATGCAATACCCTTATTTGTATATCAGGCACGCACACATGCAAACACGCACGCACACACACACAGCCACCTACCCACCTACACACACACAGCCACCCACCCACCTACAGTCCTACACACACACACACACACAGCCACCCACCCACACATCCACCCACCCACACATTCACCCACCTACCCACACATTCACCCACCTACCCACACACTCAGCCACCCACCCACACATCCACCCACCCACACAGCCACCCACCCACACAGCCACCCACATACACAGAACCACACACACACAGCCACACACACACAGGGCCCCCCCCCCCCCCCCCCCACACACACACAGTCCATGTACACCATAAACCCGGTCATGCCATCACGAAGGCTCTTTTGTACACCGTATGGATTTAAATTGTGTTTTTTTAAATATAAATTAAACCAACACGCAAGACTGCCAATATAGTACAGTTGACCGCATAAGTTCTGTTCCTCTCCGTGATCTTATACATGGAAATAAAATGCGCATGATTGAATTACGAGTGTAGTTTCTTATGCAGTGGTTAACTCATCTCTTTAGTCAACTGGTAATTAAAGGAAGCTCGTTTCTTTCTGTTTTGTTTTTGTTTTTGTTTTTTGTTTTTTGGGGGGCGGCACTTGTTACAGGTATCTTTGTCTTTTGACGCCTTCATGCACATAGGAAAAAGTCAACGGTGAAAAGATAAAATCAAATTAGCTGAATTGGGTACCGTATGCAGTTTTCTTTCCAAAAAGCGAAAACGGCACTTCTACTTTATTATGTTTGAGGATTTTGCTTGTTTTGCCATTTTGGATTTTAGTTTGTTCCCTAGGGTAACAATAACATCTCAGACTTCCTGCAAACTTAAAAAATCCTCACTTCAAGCTAAATTTGTTCATTTTTTCGTTAGAAACATTTGTGGCCGAAGGGTGATTTCTTCTAAGTTAGAGGCTTGCTATAGCTCGTCCAGAAACAAATAGACACCTGAATGGGGTGATGCTTCTTATTAAACGCCAAGCAAATAGGGTGAAACGTCATAAAATCTCCAACCTAATGGAGAGAAACAGGAGGTACAAAAAGCCCCCCTCTACCCAAATAGGGTTAACCTCTTCTGTACCGGTGACGTCTTTTTAGTTATATTTTAGCTATATTTAGACGATTTTGTGCAGTTTAAGAAGGATCTGTGATAGTAAAAAGGGTTAAGTGAGATAGGTCGAAGCCTGTTAATTGCTGGAGGCATTTTTTTAAACTCATCAAAATCATCTAATAGTTGCCAGAATATAATGTTGAATACGTCGTCGGTACAGAAGGGGTTAAAGGGTTAATAACCAGGACTAGGGGCGGCGCGCTCCTCGGTGCCGCTAGACGTGTGGCGAACTCAACACAAGGTATATATGCGTGTTCTAATATCGTGCTCTACCCCTACAACTTCTATCCCTCATTTATTCTCTATAATATTGCTATACTCTAAAATAACCCCCATTATAACTAACTCCCTGGAACAAAGGTAGCGTGTATTAGATATCAATCATAAATTGTCTGAGTCGTCCTTTTTGCATTACCCACATTTATATTAAGGGGTTAGTGGCCGTTTTTCTATTTATTGGTCTATTAATTCATGTATTCATGTATTTTTTAGTTTCCTCGCTAGACCTCCATCAAGCTTAGAAAAACACCCCCTAGACCCCCCTTCAAGATAAATTTGTAAAAAAATTCGGTAGAAAAATGTGCCGGCCGAAGACCGATTACTCTTAAAATTTCAGGCTCGCTTTCGCCCTCCAGAAAAAAATCGACACCTAAATTCCATGGAAGGTCTTAAAATTGACAACGAAATGGGGCGAAAGGTGTTCAAATCAACACACTAATTGGCCGCACGTCATACAATCTGAAAACAAATGGGACTTAAGACGAGGGAGAAAGGGGGACCAGAAAAACTACTCATCTCCCCTTAAACAGAAGATAGCGTGTATTATATATCACCCATAAATGGTCTGAGCCTTACTTTATGCATTACATACATACGGTACATACACATATACATACAGTACATGCATACATACAGTACATGCATACATACAGTACATGCATACATACAGTACATGCATACATACAGTACATGCATACATACATACATACATACACACACACATTCATACATACATATATACACACATACATACATATACATACATACATACATGCATACATACATACATACATACATACATACATACACATACATGCATACATACATACACACATGCATACATACATACACACGTGCATACATACATACATACATACATACACACATGCGCACATACATACACACATACACACATACATACATACACACATACATACATACATACATGCATACATACATACATACATACATAGATACATACATACATACATACATACATACATACACACATGCGCACATACATACATACACACATGCGCACATACATACATACACACATGCGCACATACATACATACATACATACATACATACATACATACATACATACATACATAGGCTACATACATACATACATACATACACACATGCATACAGTACATGCATGCAGTACATGCATGCATACATACATACATACATACATACATACATACATACATACATACATACATACATACATACATACACACATGCGCACATACATACACACATACATACATACATAGGCTACATACATACATACATATATTTAGTAAGATGGGTGTAAAATTCTAGGTCTGACCCCCCCCCCCCCCCCCCCCACACACACACACACACATGAGGGATTATTGTTTATTCTGGACCCATTTTTTCCCCTCGTGTATAGCCCCATTACTTTTGAGATTTCAAGACGTTCACACCATGAGTTTGGCGATTTTAAGAACTTTCACCCCATTTCTTTCAATTATAATACCTGTCGTGCCATATAGGTGTCGATATTTTCTTGGCAAGCGATAGCGAGCCTGTAATTTAAGAGGGATCGGCCTTCGGCCGGGACATTTTTCTACCGAAAAATGTACAAATGTATCTTGAAATGGGGTCTAGGGGGTGTAATTTTAAGTTTGATGGAGGTCTAAGGGAAAAAAAATCCCCTTAACCCCTTCAACACGATGACACATTTTTACCTTTGTTTCCGGCTAGCTTAGACGAGTGCATGCAGCTTAAGAAGGAGCTATGTTATTCAGAGGGTGTATGGATATCGTATATACCCCTTTAAGTCCTCGAGGTAGATTATTAGCCAAAGAAAATCGTCTAAAGGTAACCAGAATGAGGAAGATTACGTCATTGTGCTGATTTTTTTTTTTTTTTTTTTTTTTTTTGTATATCATTTATTTTTTAGTTTCCTATTAGTTTTAGTTTGTATAATTCTCCTACTCGACGAGACAGAGAAATGGGCGAGAGAACGCGAAAGTGGTCCTGGACCCTGAGAATAAGAAATGTAAATGTTGTTTCTGTTCGGGCTCTGTCTCGTGTCGGCCACCCCCAGCAATGGGGTTTGTGCCTGAGTATATACATGCATGTTTTAGTTTCCTCGTTAGACCCTCAAACTTAGAAAAACATCCCCTAGAACCTCCTTCAAGATAAATTTGTACATTCTTCGGTAGAGAAAGGTCCGATTCCTCTTATAATTACAGGTTCGCTATCGCTCGCAAGGAAACAAATTGGCACCTAAATGGCACGATAGGTCTTAAAATTGACAACGAAATGAGACGAAAGGTCTGAAAATCGCCAAACTAATGGGCCTAAAGTCTTAAAATGTGAAAACTAATGGGGCTAAACATGAGGGAGAAAGGGGGCCAGAAAACCCCGCCCATCCCCGCCCTTACTCATCAACCGGTGTTCGCGTGTCCTACTGTACACTCGCATGCCATAGTCTCTGGCGGCTGGCCCACTCTATAATACCGTAGTCGTGGACTTCATCTATGTTTTTATTATGGAAGCGTATCTCTGGAAACAAATCTGTGAATGTAATTTTCTATACATGAACTACAAAGCTATATATATATATAGTACTAATTATATCAATTAGCAAGTACAGTACTATCCAAAAAATATATACTCTGGCATAATTATATATAATTATATACAGTATATAAATATATATATATATATATATATATATATATATATATATATATATATATATATATATATATATATATATATATATATATAATTATTATTATTATTATTATTATTTTTTTTTTTTTTTTTTTGCCAGCCTACAGGTATATACATTATCCAAAAATCAATCCAGATAATTATAATTGCGTACAGGAAACATAAGGGGTCCAGGAATGCTTATGAGTGGGCTGGAGACTATGACATCCGAGTGTACCACGAATCATGACTCCAACTGTACAGTCAGCCTAATAAGTCATGTCTCGGCACCAATTATGTTTTGATCAATAATTGGTATCAGCATTATCTATAGGCCTACATGATTTCTTCTTTTTGAGTGAGATATACCAATATGTTCCTACACTTACCCACCCTATTCAACATCTGACAGACATTAATACAGCACGGAGCGAGCCAAACGTAATGCCAGCTGATACATGACTTACTAGCACAAATGTACGATTGACCAAATAAGTCGTGTCGCCGCTGTCATTACGTTTTGCTCTCTGTGTGCTGTATTAATGTCTGTCAGATGTTGAATAGGGTGTGTAAAGAGAGGAAAATTTATATATATCTCACTCGAAACGATGAATATAACCTTAGATAGTGCCGATACCAATTATTGATCGAAATGTACAGTACTTGGTGCCGCGACATCACTTATTTGGCCGACTGTACAATCGACCTCAAGCCAACACGTTTTTACAATCATTTATATAAAAACATCATGCCTCCCCTGCTAAGTTTGAAAGCATGCCCTCTGGTGCTGGTGTTGATATTCATAATACCACGAATTGTTGAACAGAAACATTAAGGGGTTAGTGCTTGGTTTTTGGTCTATATATGTATTTATTAATTTATTTATTTGTTTCCTAGCTAGACCTCCATCAAGCTTGGAAAAAACACCTAGACCCCCTTTCAAGATAAATGTATACATTTTTCGGTAGTAAAATGTTCTGGCCAAACGCCGGTTGCTTCTAAAATTAGAGGCTCGCTATCGCTCGCCAGGAAAAAATCGACACTTAAAGGGCACGAAAGGTCTTAATAATGACAACGAAAATTAGGCTAAAGGTCTCAAAAACGCCAAACTAACGGAACGAACGTCTTAAAACCTCAAAACGAATATGCTAAACATGAGGGAGAAGGGGGTCCAGAAAAAGCGAGTACTACCCCCTTAAGCTAACATAAACAATATAGTCGGCTTGGCAGGTTTAACCCTTACAGTACCGGCGATGTCTTTTATGGTGGTGTTATTTCAGCGGCATTTAGACTAGTTTATGAAGCTTAGGAAGGATATATATGGTAGCTGAAAGGATTAATCGAGCTAGTCTGTGATCTCTTAACGGGTCGACATCCTTCCTAAGCTGAATAAAATCGTCTAATAGTTGCCAGAATATAATGTAAAGGACGTCACCGGTACTGAACGGGTTAAGGGAGCCCACCTCGCTTTTTTTTCTATTGCTCTCCCTCTCTCTTTGGCTTGTATCCATTCGGCCCCATTCAGCCTACTGTTTTAAGACGTTTACCCCCATCCAGGTGTCGATATTTTACTGGCGAGCGGTAGCGAGCCAGCAAATATTTTGTTTTTTTACACCAAGCTAAATTAGCACATATTTCGATAAAAAAAAATCTCCGGCGAAACCCGATTTCTCCATACAATGGTGGCTCGCTATCGCTCGCCAGGAAGAAATCGACACCTGGATGGGGGTAACCGTCTTAAATCAGTAGGCTGAATGGGGCCGAATGGATAAAAGCCAAAGAGAGAGGGTGAGAAAGAGACAAAAAGCGAGGTGGGCTCCCTTCAGGGAAGTATATAGGCAGCGTCACACGGGCTCTAATCCCGTCAATTATTTACGGGCAATTGTAGTCTGGCATCATTAAAATTATAGTATAGATTTTTAGTTTGCTTCCTAGACCCCCATCAAACTTTTAGAAACTACCCCCAAGGCCCCTCTTAGATATATTTTGGTTTTTACATTTTTCGGTAGAGCTGGCTCCTAAATTACAGGCTCGCTATCGCTCGCCGTGAACAAATCGACACCTAAATGATACGAAAGGTTTAAAATTGACAGAAATTGGGTGAAATGTTTGAAAAACGCCAAACTAACGGGCCGAACGTCTTAAAATCTCAAAAGTAATCGTGCTAAACATGAGGGAGAAGGAGGATCGAGAAAAAAAATCCTTAATTGAAAATCTGCCCTAAACACATTCCTTTGCAATACTCCCACCTGCAAATGGTGTGCCTTAAGGGGGTAGAGCTTGTTTTTTGGGAGTATTTATATATTTATTTATGTATTATTATATTTTTGGATTTCTCGTTAGACATCCGTCAAGCTTAATATAAAAAACCCTAGATCAGCTTTCAAGATAAATTTGTACATTTTTCGGTAGAAAAACGTCCCGGCCAAAGGCCGATTCCTTCTAAAATACAGGCTCGCTATCGCTCGCCTGGAAAAAATTGACACCTAAATGGCACGAAAGTTCTATATATTGACAACAAAATGGGGCAAAAGGTCTTAAAATCGACAAACTAATGGAACAAACGTCTTAAAATCTCAAAACTAATATGCTAAACATGAGGAAGAAGGAGGTCCATAAAAAGCGTCTACCTCCCCCTCAAGAGACCATTACCTGCTCATATATAAACACATTAAAGTACAGAGTAAACACGGGATTGCTGGGAGGGAAGGCTAAAAATATAATAATAACCTAAATCATACCGGAGCTTACAGTCACACACACCTACAGTCACATACATATACATACGTACATACATACATACATACATACATACATACATACATACATACATACATGTATACATATACACACATTCACACACACACACA
>CM064529.1:419235-450495 GCA_032716605.1 Paralithodes platypus
GAGCGCGCGCGCGCCCCCCCCCCCCCATCTCCGATTACCTTGTTTGTACTAGTCCGCATCTCTTCATTAACCTCAAACTCCTCCCACAAATCATACGCGGAATTTGGCGGGCATATCTAGTTAGTGTTATTATTATTCTCCCTCCAATTAACCCTTTCTGTACCGGTGACGTCTTTTAATTTTATTCCAGCTATATTTAAACGATTGTGTGCAGTTTAAGAAGGATCTGTGGTAGTACAAAGGGTTACGTGAGATAGTTTGATGCCTGTTATTTTCTAGAGGCCCTTTGTAAACTGTATATAATCGTCTAATAGTAGCCACAATAAAGTGATAAGAACGGCGCCGGTAAAGAAGGGGTTAATCCTGTAATTACTCAACCATACATACTACAGTCATACTAACAGTCATTTCACCAATTATCTTAGTTTATCCGTCAACTTCCATGCATATTTCGTTTTCTCTAAATAAATAAAACCCATTCTTCCCAACCAGCACTGTGTTTCGTTATCAATCGCTCAAGTATTAGTCATATCAGTCATCGTGTTGAGTTTTCCAAGCTCATAAATGAAAGGTTTTGAAAAGCGACACATGTAGATGGAATCGAAAGCGTGCATCTGGCTACGATGCTGGTGCTATGTTACGTATTCATGCTATATTATTTCACAATACCTTTCATTTTCAAATATATATAAAAGGAACATTTAGATTTTATGCAAAGTTCTAATGTATGTCTAATAGCTTATTTACTGGTTAAAGAGCTCTATCCCGTGGCCACAAATTCGAGTTGTAAACGATGAGGAAGCAACATAAGCTTGGTTGTTCCTGCGAGTGAGGCTAGCTGAACAGGTGTACCAACATTCTCGTCATTCACTCGTATAAGTCCTAATGCATAATTCTCCTATATATGATATCACAGACACACTTAAGTTGGTAAATATATATATATATACGTTTAGAATGTTACCTAATTATACTGAAATTTCGATATGTAGTTAGTGATAGGGAGGTTAATGAGAGAGTAGGTTGACATCCCTCACTCCCTCACCACTTCCCCGCCTCTGTACCGCCACAGCTCACTCAGCTACCCACACCCACCACTCTCACCGGCCTCCGCGCGCGTGTACAGTATAGTTTTGTTGGTGTGTGTTATTCGCGGTGTTGTGTGCGTAATTACGAAGACTGGGAAGGATGGGAGATGCCTTAAGGGGGTAGTGCTTGATATTTGGTTTCTATATACCGGTATATTTATTTACATTTTTTTTAGTTTCCTCACTAGACCTCCATCAACCTTAAAATAACACCCCCCCCCCCCCCCCCCCTAGACTCCCTTTCAAGACAAATGTGTACATTTTTCGGTAGAAAAATGTCCTGGCCGAAGGCAGGGTCCTTCTAGAATTACAGGCTCGCTAACGCTCGCCAGGAAAACATCGACACCTACATGGCACGAAAGGTCTTAATATTGACAAAGAAATGGTTCGAAAGGTCTTAACATCGTGAAACTAACAGAACGAACGTCTATAAATCTCAAAACTAAACTAATATGATACACATGAGGGAGAAGGGGTCCAGAAAAAGCGACTTCTAACCCCTTAAGTCGTTATCGGAACATTGTATAAGTCCTGCTATCTACATCGCCAGTGAGGGAGAGATAGAGGGAGGATAATATAAGACATTGACGGACTCCACCCTACCCTGCCTTCCTTCCACCTCTCTCTAGGTAAGGGAACCCACATCGCTGTTTTTTCTCTTTATCTCCCTCTCTCTTTGGCTTGTATCCATTCGACCCCATTCAGCCTACTGTTTTAAGACGTTTACCCCCATCCAGGTGTCAATATTTTCCTGGCGAGCGGTAGCGAGCCAGCATATATATTTTTTTGTTTTGACAAGCTAAATTTGTACATTTTTCGATAGAAAAATGTCTTCGGCGAAGCCGGATTTCTCCATACAATGCTGGCTCGCTATCGCTCGCCAGGAAGAAATCGACACCTGGATGGGGATAAACGTCTTAAAACAGTTGGCTGAATGGGGCAGAATGGATACAAGCCAGGGAAAGAGAGAAAAGGAGAGAAAGATAAAAAACAAAGCCGATGACGTAAAGTAGTGTGTGGTGCAGGCTTCATTTGTGGCCATAGGAATAATTGTTTTCATGTCCCACCACCACCTTCTTTCTTTGCTACCCACATACCTTCCTCTGTTTCCCTTGCCCTTCCTTTCCTTCCTCTCCTCTCCACTATGTTCCTCGTCTCTCTTACCTTCTTTTCCTCCCGGCTCCTGCTTTCTTCTCCCCGACTCCCTTTCTTTCTCTCCCATTTTCGTCCACTCCCCCCCCCCCCCATTTCCTTCTCACTCCTTCCATCCTCTCCTCCTCTCCCACCATCCCTCCTCCTCTCCCACCACCCCTCCTGCTCTCCCACCACCCCTCCTCCTCTCCCACCACCCCTCCTCCTCTCCCACTACTCGTCCACTCCCACCACCACCCCTCCTCTCCCACTACCCGTTCTCCTCTCCCACCACCCCTCCTCCTCTCCCACCATCCCTCCTCCTCTCCCACCACCCCTCCTCCTCTCCCACTACCCCTCCTCCTCTCCCACTACCCCTCCTCCTCTCCCACTACCCCTCCTCCTCTCCCACTACCCCTCCTCCTCTCCCACCACCCCTCCTCCTCTCCCACTACCCCTCCTCCTCTCCCACTACCCGTCCTCCTCTCCCACTACCCGTCCTCCTCTCCCACTACCCCTCCTCCTCTCCCACTACCCGTCCTCCTCTCCCACCACCCCTCCTCCTCTCCCACCACCCCTTCTCCTCTCCCACCACCTCTCCTCCTCTCCCACCACCCCTCCTCCTCTCCCACCACCCCCTCCTCCTCTCCTACCACCCCCTCCTCCTCCCACACCCCTCCTGCTCTCCCACCACCCCTCCTCTCCTCCACCATCCCTCCTGCTCTCCCCCACCCCCTCCTCTCTCCCACCACCCTCCTGCTCTCTCTCCCACCACCTCCTCTCTCCACCACCCCTCCTCCTCTCTCCCACCCCCCTCCTCCACTCCCACCACTACTCCTCCACTCCCACCACTACTCCTCCACTCCCACCACTACTCCTCCACTCCCACCACTACTCCTCCTCCCACCACTACTCCTCTCTCCCAACCACCCCTCCTCTCCCACCACCCCTCCCCTCTCCCCACCACCCTCCCTCCCCACCACCTCCTCCTCTCCCACCACCCTCCTCTCCCACCCCCCTCCTCTCCCCACCCCTCCTCCCTCCCACCACCCCTCCTGCTCTCCCCCACCCCTCCTGCTCTCCCACCACCCCTCCTCTCTCCCCACCACCCCCTCCTCTCCCACCACCACCCTCCTGCTCTCCCACCACCCCTCCTGCTCTCCCCACCACCCCTCTGCTCTCCCACCACCACTTCCTCCTCTCCCACCACCACTTCCTCCTCCTCTCCCACCACCACCACTTCCTCCTCTCCCACCACCACTTCCTCCTCCTCTCCCACCACCTCCTCCGCTTCCACCCCATCCTCTCACCACCTCTCCTCTTCTCCCACCACCCCTCCTGCTCTCCCACCACCCCTCCTGCTCTCCCACCACCCCTCCTCCTCTCCCACCACCCCTCCTGCTCTCCCACCATCACTCCTCCTCTCCCACCAGCCCTCCTGCTCTACCACCACCGCTCCTCCTCACCCACCAGCCCTCCTGCTCTACCACTACCCCTCCTCCTCTCCCACCACCCCTCTCTCCCACCAGCCCTCCTGCTCTCCCACCATCCCTCCTGCTCTCCCACCAGCCCTCCTGCTCTCCCACCATCCCTCCTGCTCTCCCACCACCCCTCCTGCTCTCCCACCATCCCTCCTCCTTTCCCACCACCCCTCCTCTCCCACCATCCTTCCTCCTCTCTCACCATCCTCCCACCACCTCTCTCTCCCACCACCCCTCCTCCTCTCACACCACCCCTCCTCTCCCACCACCCCCTCCTCCTCTCCCACCACCCCTCCCTCCTCTCCCACCTCCCTCCTCCTCTCCCACACCCTCCCCTCTCCCACCACCTCTCCTCTCCCACCACCCCTCCTCCTCTCCCATCCCTCCTCTCTCCCCCCCTCCTCCCTCCCTCCCACCATCCCTCCTGCTCTCCCACACCCCTCCTCTTCCCCACCCCTCCTCCTCTCCCACAACTCCTCCCTCCTCTTCCCCACCCCTCCTCCTCTCCCACAACTCCTCCCACCCCACCCTCTCCTTCCCCACCATCCCTCCTGCTCTCCCACCACCCCTCTGCTCTCCCACCACCCCTCCTAGCTCTCCCACCACCCCTCCTCCCCCCACCATCCCTCCTCCCCTCCCACCACCCCTCCTCCTCTCCCACCACCCCTACTGTAGTAATATAATTATATATGAGTATATAATTTATACAGTATACAGTATATGTTTGTATAAATAATTGCGTATGCAGTATTGCCTTGATGGCCTACTGTATGTTTAAGGAACGTATAGCCTGTTTTATTTAAGCCAACGAGAAATTGACTTATCCCCATCTTAGAGGAGAATTTTAGTTTGTTCCCTAGACCTCTACCAAGCTTTAAAAAACATGCCTAAGACCCCTTCAAGATAAATTTGTATATTTTTCGGTAGAAAATTTTCCTAAATTACAGGCTCGTTATCGCTCTCCAGGAAAAAAACCATTACACTTAAATGGCAGGAAAGGTTTTGATATTAATAAAGAAATGGAACGAAAGGTCTTAAAATTGACAAACTTTTGGGTGAATGTCTTACAATCTCCGAACTAATGAGGTTAAACATGAGGGAGAAGGGGGTCCAGAAAAATGACATACCTCCCTTGAAGCTAAGGTCAAAACACTGCATCCATTCTCGCATCAATAACCATCTATATTTCTTTGGTTGCTGCTCTTATTATTTCACCCCCATCATAATCGTTCTTCCCTTTCAAGCTCAATAATAAATGACTGGGTGTATAAAAACGCCGAACACCTAAAAAAAACAAAAAAAACAAAAAACAAGACATTGCACTATCGAGGAAGTGGAAGTGGAGGACAGAGATGAATGGACAGAGCATATAATCGATTTTTTTTAGAGGGAAATAGAAGGTGGAGGGGAGGGGGAGGTGAGGGAGGGGAGGGAATGACAGGAGGGGAGGAGGAAGGAGGTGGGTGGAATGGCAATGGGGGGGGAGGGGGAGCGAGGGAGGAGGAAGGAGGTAGAGGGGAATGGCAATGGAGGGGGGGGGGGGCCGATGGAGATGGAGGAGGAAGGAGGTGGGGGAGAATGACAGTGAAGGAGGGGGTGGGGGTGAGGAGGAGGAAGGAGGGGGGGGGCGAGGGAGGAGGAAGGAGGTGGATGGAATGGCATTGGAGGGGGGGGGGGGGGGGAGGAGGCAACTTGGAGGCAATTGCATAGGCGTCTATATGGACACTTTACAGTTACTTCTTTACAGTATATGAGGATTCACACGGGCTCTTATTCAGTCGCGCTCAAACGTCGTGTCCCATCTGAATAAAATCGTCTATTTATTGCCAGAATATGATGGAAACTGTGAGGGGTATTTGTATGGCGTGTCGGTGGGTGTTTTGTGATGCACTGACACTAAGTACAGCACAAATTCCATCTCAATGATATCTTCTCGTTGACACACCAGGATAAGAACCCGGGACGTTATGATTACCAGTCCACTACCAAGACCACTCCACCACACTGTAAACCCATATGGCATAACACTCTCTATACCCATTTTGTCTGAGTGGAAGCCCAAAACGGAATCGTGAGGGTGTATGATGAACGATAATATAAACTAAAAATAATCTTGAAGCGGGTGGGGGGGGGGGGGGGGGGAATTGATGTAAGAGAGGGAACCCAGTTGTAGTTGTGTTAGAAAAGTAATTTGGATTATCACACATGCACGCAGTCACATACACACGTTCACACCAATACGTACATACATAGCTTACACATGCACTGGTATGGGGTTACACACACACACACACATACATACACACTCTCTCAAACCCTCACGCACACATATGTTCACACAGACGCACACATGCACACGTAATCCTGTACACACACACACACACACACACACACACACACACACACACACACTAATTTGATGGCTTATAGATAGCGAAGTAGATCATACCGGTATAGTTTTTCCTCTATCAAATATGTGACAACTCCAAGTCGTATTGTTTTTTGAGTAACCTGAATTAACTATGGTGAATATATGTATAATAAGAAATAATATGTTTGTACATTTAGCAAAGGAAATTGCATTTATCCACATATACATTTTGTTTAGTGTGTTGTCGTTTCGATAGTTTATAATTTTAACGAGTTCGTTATATTAATTTGGACAATAACTTTTGAGTTCGTTTTCAAGTTTTATATTTTAATTAATAACCTTTACTTAGAATAATAGATTTATGTATCGGGTATCGTAGTTATGATTTATTTATTTCCAAATAGGCCTATATAATGCGAGTGTTATTTGATTTGCAAAAGTCTCACTGCGTTGTCAATATGGTCAAAATAATCAAATCTTTAAAATTGGTTGAACTTCCATGATATATTAAAATTGGGACTAACATTATACAAGCAGATATAATCCCCTGAGAAGTGATCCTGGGTGCGATGGAAATAGTACTAATCCCTCCGTAATCCCTAATAAAGTACTAATAAGGGATGTACCTTATAAAACAGTAATCCCTCAGGCTGGTCATTACACCAAGAGTAAGATTTTTAAGGGGGTAGGGGGGTTTATGGTCTATATATACAGTATATACATATATATATATATATATATATATATATATATATATATATATATATATATATATATATACCGGTATATATTATTTTTTTTTTTTTACAGTAACCTCGCTAGACCTCATCAATCTTTAAAACAAAAAACACCCCCTACACCCCCGGTCAAGATTAATATGTACATTTTTCTACCGAAAAATGTCCCGGCCGAAGGCCGATTTCTCCTAGAACTATAGGCTCGCTATCGCTCGCTAGAATAAAATTGACACCTAAATGGCACGAAAGGTCTTGATATTGGCAAAGAAAGGAGTCTAAAGGTCTCAAAATCGCCAAACTAACCGAAACAACGTCTGAAAATCTCAAGACTAATAAGCTAAACATGAGGGAGAAGAGGGTCCAGAAAAAGTGACTACTTCCCCCTTAATGTACTAGTATAATTATAACACTACCGTATACAAAATCCCCCCAAGCAGACCCATTACCCCAAGAGCAAGAGCGATAATATGGGTTGGTGGGCTCTTTATCTTACCTGGGTATTATTATAGGATGATTATTATGTTCCTTCCAACAACCAACTATACTCCTAAAATCGATTAATGAAATTTACAAACACATGTGGCAGTCCGTGGATTCGAATCCAGGATGCTCACACCGAAAATCAACACCTTATGCATCGCACCACGTAGACAGTTAAAGAATGGTGGACACTGCCTACGATTTATTATGCAACTTCGAATCCTGCATATCAATCTAAGCATGTACACACATCCCACTAACTCACGTAGGCTATGCATATGTGAATGGAAAGAGCAATTAATGGGGCCTTAAACCACTAGGGAAGTCCTCTCGATAAATTACCCCTGAACCAATATCAATTATTATGTTCCTTCCAACAACCAACTATACTCCTAAAATCGATTAATGAAATTTACAAACACATGTGGCAGTCCGTGGATTCGAATCCAGGATGCTCACACCGAAAATCAACACCTTATGCATCGCACCACGTAGACAGTTAAAGAATGGTGGACACTGCCTACGATTTATTATGCAACTTCGAATCCTGCATATCAATCTAAGCATGTACACACATCCCAACTGCAACTCACGTAGGCTATGGGAGGTATTGGAGGTTGATTGGGTGGGTTTGGAGGTTGATTGGGTGGGATTGGCGATTGATTTGAACCCCTTCTATACCGGCGACGCATTTTTGTATTTACGTCAGCTGTTTTTAGGCGATTTTATGGAAGTTTAGGAAGGATGTGTAGTAGCTAAAAGGATCCATTGATGTAGTAGCTAAAAGGATGCATTGATGTAGTAGCTAAAAGGATGCATTGATGTAGTAGCTAAAAGGATGCATTGATGTAGTAGCTAAAAGGATGCATTGATGTAGTAGCTAAAAGGATGCATTGATGTAGTAGCTAAAAGGATGCATTGATGTAGTAGCTAAAAGGATGCATTGATGTAGTAGCTAAAAGGATGCATTGATGTAGTAGCTAAAAGGATGCATTGATGTAGTAGCTAAAAGGATGCATTGATGTAGTAGCTAAAAGGATGCATTGATGTAGTAGCTAAAAGGATGCATTGATGTAGTAGCTAAAAGGATGCATTGATGTAGTAGCTAAAAGGATGCATTGATGTAGTAGCTAAAAGGATGCATTGATGTAGTAGCTAAAAGGATACATTGATGTAGTAGCTAAAAGGATGCATTGATGTAGTAGGTAAAAGGATGCATTGATGTAGTAGCTAAAAGGATGCATTGATGTAGTAGCTAAAAGGATGCATTGATGTAGTAGCTAAAAGGATGCATTGATGTAGTAGCTAAAAGGATGCATTGATGTAGTAGCTAAAAGGATGCATTGATGTAGTAGCTAAAAGGATGCATTGATGTAGTAGCTAAAAAGGATGCATTGATGTAGTAGCTAAAAGGATGCATTGATGTAGTAGCTAAAAGGATGCATTGATGTAGTAGCTAAAAGGATGCATTAATGTAGTAGCTAAAAGGATGCATTGATGTAGTAGCTAAAAGGATGCATTGATGTAGTCTGTAGCCTTTGCATTGGTCGTCGGCGTCCTTCTTAACCCCTTCTTTATTCTGGCTACTGTTAGACGATTGTATTCAGTTTCAAAAGGGCCTCCAGCAATTAACAGGCTTCGAAATAGCTCACTTAAGGGGAGATATCCACTTGAGGGATTTTTTTCTTGACCCCTTTCTCCCTCATGTTTAGCCCCATTGCTTTTGATATTATAAAATGTTTGCCCCATTAGTTTAGCGATTTTAAGAACTTTCACCCCATATTAAGACCTTTCGTGCCATTTAGGTGTCGATTTTATCGTGGCGAGCGATAGCGAGCCTGTAATTTAAGAGGAACCGGCCTTCGGCCGGGACATTTTTCTACCGAAAAATGTACAAATTTATCTTGAAAGGGACTCAAGGGGGTGTAATTTTAAGGTTGATGGAGGTCTAGTGAACAAACTCAATACCTCCCTTAACCTATTTGACTGCCACAGATCCTTCTTAAGCTGCACACAATCGTCCAGATATAGCTAGAATAAAGTGATACAGACGTGGCCGGTACGGAAGGGGTTAAGATGAACAAAATCGTCTAATAGTTGCCAAAATATAATGAAAAGGACGTCACCGGTACTGAGAGGGTTAAGGGAGCCCACCTCACGTTTTTTCTCTTTCTCTCCCTCTCTCTTTGGCTTGTATCCATTCGGCCCCATTCAGCCTACTGTTTTAAGACGTTTACCCCCATCCAGGTGTCAATATTTTCCTGGCGAGCGGTAGCGAGCCAGCATATATATGTTTTTGTTTTGACAGCAAGCTAAATTTGTAGATTTTTCGATAGAAAAATGTCTCCGGCGAAGCCGGATTTCTCCATACAATGCTGGCTCGCTATCGCTCGCCAGGAAGAAATCGACACCTGGATGGGGATAAACGTCTTAAAACAGTTGGCTGAATGGGGCCGAATGGATACAAGCCAGAGAAAGAGAGAAAAGGAGAGAAAGACAAAACAAACCCGGTGACCCCCCTTAAGGTTGAGGTATGGGCCTGAGGTTACCATATGGAGGGGGAGGTTGACGGGAAGGGGGGGGGGTTATGGTTGATGTGTGGGGGGGGGGGAAGGGTTGAGATCTATTTTAGGGTTAATATGAAAAAGGGGCCGGCTGATTAGAGGGTGCACTGCAGTAATAGTTAAGGGGAGATCTCCACTTGAGGGATTTTTTTCTTGACCCCTTTCTCCCTCATGTTTAGCCCCATTGCTTTTGATATTATAAAATGTTTGCCGCATTAGTCTAGCGATTTTAAGAACTTTCACCCCATATTAAGACCTTTCGTGCAATTCAGGTGTCGATTTTATCCTGGCGAGCGATAGCGAGCCTGTAATTTAAGCGGAACCGGCCTTCGGCCGGGACATTTTTCTACCGAAAAATGTACAAATTTATCTTGAAAGGGACTCAAGGGGGTGTAATTTTAAGCTTGATGGAGGTCTAGGGAACAAACTAAATACCTCCCCTTAAGGCAGTACAGCATATAATCCACCATCACACCCAGAGCAGGAGGTGCACTATAGTCTATTTTGTTCCAGCTGAGGGTAAATTGCCATGTTACAATCTTGGTTACTCCGCTATAAGGTATATTTTGTAGCGAAATATGCTGTTAATTATGAAAACTTGGCATTAATACGACACACAGCCATAGTAGTTTCATATATTTCCATTAAGTATCGAGAAATCAGCTAATAAGAGATTCAATTTGTGGTCAGCTGGACAAAACTAGAGTATAGGGAGGGGTACGATCTCTACAGTACGGTACGCTGGTTTATTTGCTTGATTGAGAGCCTCTTGGTCAAATTTATGGTTGAATCAGGGGCTCGTGTTGGTTTTGTGGTAGATAGGTGGGATTCAGGTTGAATATACACACACGCTCGCGCACGCCTGTGGTTCCTGTGGTTGTAGTTTAGGGCTGTCAGTTGACGCCCTGTGGTCCACGACACTGCGGCGCCGCCACTGTACATCCCATCTGCCCTCCTCTGTGCCAGCTGGCGCACGCACATACACACACACATACACACACACACTGTATATACGGTATATATGCATTTTACTGTATACTTTTTTGTTAGTTTTTTCATCCATGTGTTTTTAACTGAATACCTGGAGCCGTGATTCCTCGTAGACCAGCGTCCTGTGTTTAGTTTGGGTTGTCAAAGTCTACATGTGTATTTGGTGTTGGGGATTGATACCCCCGGAACACGCAGTCTATACCACGGCTCTATAACTGTACAGCGAGCCACAAGTGTATATTTACCTGCACCACTGTATTATTTCCCTTCACACCCCTCCAACTACCGGGCTTTATGGCCACGCAAATGAAGGCTAGCGTGCGTACAGTCCCCTAGACAAGTTTGGCTCCCTGCCGTGATTGAGTTACGAGTATAGTTTCATATGCAGTTATTATTTCATCTGGCGGTCAATTGATATATATCAACTAATACTCGTACTTAAGGGGAGATTTCCACTTGAGAGATTTTTTTCTTGACTCCTTTCTCCCTCATGTTTAGCCCCATTGCTTTTCTAATTTTAAGACCTTCGCCCCATTATTTTGACGATTTTAAGAACCTTCGACCCATTTCTGTCTATTTTAAGACCTTTCGTTCCATTTAGGTGTCGATTTTATCCTGGCGAGCGATAGCGAGCCTGTAATTTAAGAGGAACCGGCTTTCAGCCGGGACATTTTTCTATCGAAAAATGTACAAATTTGTCTTGAAAGGGGCTCAAGGGGGTGTAATTTTAAGCTTGATGGATATCTAGAGACCAAACTAAAATCCTCCCCTTAAGGCATACCAATTTGACTTCCATACATATGCAGATCAACATGACCTGTGTGCTTCAAAACTCTACAACCTTCTGTCTCAAGTTTTCTATTTAGCTTGAACAGGACATAAATCCAAGAAACATGACCTCATGGTATAATGGATATCCTAGCCTTCATGTTTTAAGTTCGAATCCTAGTTAGGGAGAAATTATACTGTGTGTATACTGTATATATATATATATATATATATAGTGATAGTGATAATTGAAGTTAAAGCTGGATAGTTAATATACCTCTACTATTCACACACACACACACACACACACACACACACACACACACACACACACACACAGGTACACACACACGCGCACACGCACACACACACACACACACACACACACACACACACACACACACACACACACACACACACACACACACACACACACACACACACACACACACACACACACACACACACACACACACACACTGTATCATACCTTCTCACATGCAACTGCTATTCGTAACCCGTATTTTGTAGCCTGGCATTAAATCCTACCCCCCCCCCCCTTTCCACAGAACACACCAACTATCTTAATCCCCTTACTTGGATTATATCTTTCTGGTTTTACTCTGGCTAAGATTGTTTTATTTGTTTACGTTTTTTTTTGTATGCAGCAAATGTACACTACAAAGGTACATATTAAAGTATTAATTAAGGGAGCCCACTCTTTCTCTCCCTCTCTCTTTGGCTTGTATCCATTCGGCCCCATTCAGCCTACTTTTTAAGACTTTTACCCCCATCCAGGTGTCAATATTTTCCTGGCGATCGGTAGCGAGCCAGCATATATGTATATATTTTTTTTTTTGACAGCAAGCTAAATTTGTATATTTTTGGATAGAAAAATGTCTCCAGCGAAGCCGGATTTCTCCATACAATGCTGGCTCGCTATCGCTCGCCAGGAAGAAATCTACACGTGGATGGGGATAAACGTCTTAAAACAGTTGGCTGAATGGGGCCGAATGTATACAAGCTACGGAAAGAGAAAAAAGGAGAGAAAGATAAAAAAAAAAACGGAGACCCCCCTTAAGGCTATGTGGATATAGTCAGCTTAGGAAGGAGGTGGGCTTGATTCTTATACACCAAATATACACTACAAAGACATATATTGTATTAAAGTTATGTGGATATAGTCAGCTTAGGAAGGAGGTGGGCTTGAATTAAGTTTGATTATAGAGTGCTCTTTCTTTTCATGGAGACAATGTTACAAGTACGCGATATATCAACCATCTCTCCTTAAGGGGGTAGTACTCGCTTTTTATGGACCCCCTTTCTCCCTCATGTTTAGCATATTAGTTTTGAGGTTTCAAGACGTTCGTTCAGTTTGATGGTTTTGAGACCTTTCGCCTCATTTTTTTTTTTTCGATATTAAAACCTTCCGTGCCCTTTATTGTGTCGACATTTCCCTGGTGAGTGATAGCGAGCTCGAATTTTAGAAGGAATCGACCTTCGGTCGGAAGATTTTTCTTTATCTTGAAAGGAGGTCTAGGGGGTGTTTTTTTAAAGCTTGATGGAGGTCTAGCGAGGAAGCTCAAAAATATATTAATAAATACATATATAGACCAAAAACCAAGCACTATCCCCTTTATGGATAATGTGCTATGCAATTATAACTAACGAGCTTAAATTAGGGAAAGGCGAGATTAAGAAGAATCTCATTTGAATATGGTAGCGCAGACCTTAATTATCTACCGTACTCCTTCCGTACCGGCAACGTCTTCACCATTTTATTCTTGCTATTTTTAGGCGAGTTTGTGAAGCTTAAGAAGGATCTGTGGTCGTCAAAAGGGTGAGGTGAGATAGTTCGAAGCCTGTTAATTGCTG
This sequence comes from Paralithodes platypus, assembly GCA_032716605.1. Classification (NCBI taxonomy): domain Eukaryota; kingdom Metazoa; phylum Arthropoda; class Malacostraca; order Decapoda; family Lithodidae; genus Paralithodes; species Paralithodes platypus. The sequence continues at coordinate 432,721 of CM064529.1, forward strand.
GAGGCCCTTTTTAAGCCGAATATAATCGTCTAATAGTAGCCAGAATATGATTGAAAAGACGTCGCCAAAAAGCTGGACCACTAAACTCTATAAATACAAAAGCAACTACATTAAGCAAGCTATATTTGTTCTACTATTTGGGAACAGTCAGCCAGGGAATAAGTGTGGAAATGTACAGCCCCATTTGCTCTAGCCCTTTTTGAATTACAGAGGTTTGGGGTCACGTATTCTGGTCTTCCTATAATGGACAGAGTACAGTATAGATTGCTAAAAGCACATCCCTAAGTAACGCCAATAAGTAACTCTCTCTCTCTCTCTTTCCATTCTTTACTTCTTCTTATCCGTCTTATTTTATCACCTTCCCCCCTCTCTCTCTCTCTCCCTCCCGCCCCCCTCCCCTCCCTCCCTCTCTCCGCCTTGGGGAGGGGGGGGGGGGGGGTGAGTTCTGACGTCATTACATAATTATAAGACCATTTCCAGGCTCACTAATCTAGTTATCGTAATTTCGAGGCGATGCAGGATTAGTTTCGTTTCCGTCCGCCCGCCTCCCTCCGTACCCTACCGCACCGTACCGCCGTCGGGAAGTGGTGCGAACGGTACGGTAAGGTCCGGTGTTACATGGGCAGTTTAACGGCGGTTGTATCGGAGTCAAAGTATCCGAGTCAAATAGTAACTAACATCGGGGCTACTATCTGACGCATTTTTATTTTGACTGTATTTTGTAATTGACCACTTGCGAGTTTCGTTCTATAAGGAAGTTGGAGCTGTACGAGACCGTGATATTGAGCAGAATTACCAGCTATAATACGGTTGTAATACATTGATCAACATACATAACCCAATTCAACATACTGTTTAACCATTATAGAAACCTACATTATTATTGCATCTCCAATTAATATCGATGTTAACGGCTCCAACTTCCTTGTAGCCTGAAACTCGCAAGTGGTCAAATTAAGAGTTGTTAATCGTTCAGTCCAAATTCATATACACATAAACAGCAAACTCAATCAAAGTAAGATAATAGCTTGTAGCGGATTCTAGGCTCCGATGCGTGTAGCCGATAAACTGGTTAGTGTAACGGGATTCGAACCCAGACAGCTAGATTTGCAATCATTAAGGGGAGATTTCCACTTGAGGGAGTGTTTTCTGGACGCCTTTCTCCCTCATGTTTAGCCCCATTGCTTTTGAGATTTTAAGACGTTCGCCCCATTATTATGGCGATTTTCAGAACTTTCACCCCATTTCTGTCAATTTTAAGATCTTTCGTGTCATTTAGGGGTCAATTTTTTCCTGGCGAGCGATAGCGAGCCTATAATTTAAGAGGAACCGGCCTTCGGCCGGGAAATTGTTCTATCGAAAAATGTACAAATTTAGCTTGAAAGAGGGTTTAGAGGGTGTAATTTTAAGCTTGATGGAGGTCTAGGGAACAAACTAGAACCCTCACCTTAACGCTAGCTGCTTTTCTGCCGCAGGACTAATACTGAATCCGGAAATGTGTATAAAATGTTATTACCAATCTACGTTTTAATTAATTTGAAAACCCTCAAGCAAGTTGGAGCCAGGCTTAATATAAATGAGTAAGAGAGTGTGTGTGTGTGTGTGTGTGTGTGTGTGTGTGTGTGTGTGTGTGTGTGTGTGTGTGTGTGTGTGTGTGTGTGTGTGTGTGTGTGTGTGTGTGTGTGTGTGTGTGTGTGTGTGTGTGTGTGTGTGTGTGTGTGTGTGTGTGTGTGTGTGTGTGTGTGTGTAATAATAATAATAATAATTATTATAATTAACGGTTTATTCACAAAAGCAGCCCGAAGGCTGAAAATATACAAGGAAGTTGATACATAGTTAAAATTAAAATTAAAAATTAAATTAAAATTGACACAAGAGCTATCAGGCTAATTTACAATGAAAAATATGTATATAATTTATTGATTGTTTAAGACCTTAATTATTGAAGGAATGGCGCTGTTCTTGTAGCGGTCAGTCCGTGGTGCTCTTACGGGGACAATACGGTTGAAGTGGCGAACAGCGCGTAGAGGAGGAGGGGCGTCGGGCGGTAGTAGGTGCCGGTGTCTGGGGTTGTTTAGTAGTTTGCTGGCGAACTGCTGAAGGTGTTATTCGTAGAGGTTAGTTATGGCGAGGACTTTAATTAGGTTACATGCATCTTGGTAAGTGGTGTAGTTGGCCCCTAACATTATTCTGAGTGCTCTCTTCTGATTTTTTTCTAATTTATTTCTTTGGGTTAAGTTGAGAGAGGATGACCAAACCAAACGGGTGAAGCATAGCAGAGTTTGGGTAATATAAAAGATTTGTATAAAAGTAGCATGTCATCTCTGGGAACCCCTAGTTGTTTCAGGGTGCGTAACATATGTAGCCGATAAGAAGAAGCACTAGCTATGGTGTTAACATGTTTATCCCAGAGTAGTTTTAGCTGAAGGAAAACACCAAGTAATTTAGTGGACTGAACTATCTCGAGGGTGTGATTGCCAAGCTTGAGGGTGGGTGGAGGGACGGGTTTAGAAGCAACATTGAAGATCATGACAAGTGTTTTGTTTAGGTTAATAGTGACATCATTATCTTGTGTCCAGGTCAGTAGGGCATCCAGGTTGGCTTGGAGAATGCTGTAGTCTGGAGAAGCGTTGCTGATGGAAGAGGCTAGTGTGGAATCGTCAACATATTTCCATTTGAGTTCTGCGTCTTGAAGGGCGTTATTGCTGAGTATTAAATAACCGAGGGGCCCCATTCGTGTCCCTTGAGGCAAACCGCAAGTAAGTGTTTGTGAACTGGAGATACTGCCTAGAAAGCGGACGGATTGTTGACGGTCGTTGAGGAAATCCGCCAACCAGGAGGTAAGACATTCCCTGAGGCCAAGTTGTAGTGCTTTCTTCTGTGTGTGTGTGTGTGTGTGTGTGTGTGTGTGTGTGTGTGTGTGTGTGTGTGTGTGTGTGTGTGTGTGTGTGTGTGTGTGTGTGTGTGTGTGTGTGTGTGTGTGTGTGTGTGTGTGTGTGTGTGTGTGTGTGTGTGTGTGTGTGTGTGTGTGTGTGTGTGTGTGTGTGTGTGTGTGTGTGTGTGTGTGTGTGTGTGTGTGTGTGTGTGTGTGTGTTACTAGTGCTTCAAGGATTAAAAGTATAATACTGCCATTCTAATATATAATTGTTTAGGGGTAAATACCGTACGGCTGAGACCTTGAGAATGTTATCCAATGTATTCATCTTTATTTTGAGGACCCCTTCTCCTTCATGTTTAGCCCCATTAGTTTTGAGACGTTTGCCTCATAACTTTTGCGATTTTAAGACCTTTCCTGCCATGTAGGTTTCGATATTTTCCTGGCCAGGGATAGTTTGCCTGCAATATGGGAGAAACCTTCCTACCGAAAAATGCACAAATACGTCTCGAAAGGAGGTCTAGGGAAGAAACTATGAAAACAAAGGTCCCTCTGGCAGCCATTTATGATCCCTCCTAAAGCCGGTTTCACACGAACGATTTTCCCGTCGATTTTCGATGAGCAAGTTTTTTCTCGTACTATTTTGAGGCTCTTTCGCGTTGCAATAGGAAACTAGATCGAAGGTTGATTATTCTAGGTAATTTATTTTTTATGAGACTTAAATTGTGAAGCTGTCAGACTACAATTGCCAGTAAACATTGACTGAAAAATCGCTCGTGTGACACCGCCTTAACTCTATTTGGGCCGAGGGAGGTCATTTTGGGCTTCCCCTGTTTCGCTCCATTTGTTTACATTTTTTTAAAGGTTTTACTCCATTAGATTGGCGATAATATTAGACGCTTCACCCGATTCAGGTGTCGAATATTTGTCTGGGCGAGCGATAGCGAGCCTGCCACTTAAAAGAAACCGGTCTTCGGCTGGGACTTTTTCTACTGAACAATGTACAAATTTAGCTTGCGGAGGTTGTAGGTGGGCATTTTATTTATTTATTTATTTGTTTATACTTTTATTTATTTATTATTATTATTATTATTTTAATTTTTAATTTTTTAAGTAAATCTGGGAAGGCGCTTTTGTTAGCCTAGGGGACCAACTAAAATACAATGCTCGAAACTGGCAAAGGCAAGCATAATGTTCAACACTAATTAAACCAAATATCATAACCCCCCCCCCCCCCAAGACGTCGGACCAGATAGTGTTAATAACTTCATTGCCAATACTCACAAATTAACCCTTACACGATTAGGGGAGACGGACCTTTTTATTTATTTATTTATTTATTTTATTTTTTTGGGGGAGGTCTATTAATACATGTATTCCTTTATTTCTTGTTTTTTCGCTAGACCTCCACCAAGCTTAGAAAAACACCCCCTATACCCTCCTTCAAGATAAATCTGTACATTTTTCGGTAGAAAAATGTTTCGGCCGAATGCCGGTTTCTCTTAAAGTTTAAGGCTCGCTATCGCTCGTCAGGAAATAATCGACACCTAAATGGCACGAAAGGCCTTAAAATGAACAACGAAATGGGGCGAAAGGTGTTAACATCGCCTAACTAATGGGCCGAACGTCTTATAATTTCAAAACAAATGGGGCTTAACACGAAGGAGAAAGGGGACCAGAAAAACGACCCATCTCCCCTTAACCTCAACAGTCCATCAGCCTCCCCTTACGACGCGTTTTGACACTGTATTCTGGCTATTGTTAGACGATTTTATTCAGATTAGGAAGGGTATGTGGAAGTCAGAGGGTTACTTGAAATAGTCTTCAGTCGTATAGTTCCCACAGATCCTTCCTATGCTGTATAAAACCGTCTAATGATCACTAGATTAAACTGTAGAAGTGCGGCATATAATTTTCATAGGGCTATAAGAACATGATACATTAAATTTTTTAATTCCTATAATATTTGGAAATGCGAGATCGTATATTAAATTTATATAGAACACAATACAATCGACATTGTAATTCCTATAATTTTGGAGAGGCGAGATCGTAGATTTAATTTATAGCGAGTTGTTTTCGGGGCGTCATCTCCAGTAACCATCACCAACATCACCAATACTTTCAACATCATCTACTACCATCATCATTGCTACTATCACCACCACTATCACAACTACTTTCACAATCACGACTGCCCTCACTACAATAATAACCATCATCACTACTGGCAATATCATAACTGCTACCGGAGTTGGGGGGGGGGGGAACCATAATTTTTACCTAAAATCATAACTATTGTACAAATTCAAAAAATCTGTTTTGACTGACCGTTGCATTCACGCACCGAATGTTCGTGTGAAGTTTGGAACGGTCTAGGAGGAGTATTCGGACAGACAGACAGACAGACATTTCGGCCAGCATGGTACCACTATATGGGGGGGGGGGGATACCCCTCTGCTTACGCAGAGTTGAATATATGAAACAAATCTACCAATAAGTGAACCAGCCCCCCTTCAGTTCGCGGTAGAAAATGTTGCGAGAAAGTGTGTAGCGAAGGAAGGATCGCCTGAGGAACCCCACAGGGAGCCACTTTGATGTGTGGAAATCTGGTGCAGAGACAGTGGAGTTTTTGTTGACTGGAGTTGTAGAATGCCGGAGTGGGGGTGGACATAGTGCCTCGCTCATAGTAGACTGACTGACGTGCTCCTAAGTCGAAAGCAAGAAAATTCGAAAATTGGAAAGAACGCAGAAAAAAACAAAAAAAAAAGTGTTATCTCCGCAAACGGCAGTATGAAGAGTATGTGATCGCCATCGTGTGTTTGCCTGGTCTGTCGTTTTGTTCAGCAGGATACCTGAATACTTGAAGACATTCAAACGTGGTTTACAGTACCAATTACTGGTATTTATAGTATGATAATTATTTTGAGTTGACTTGATGACTCCATCCTCCACTTGTTACCCCACAAGACTTATATAAACTGTCCATGTAAAGTTGTAGCTCAAATTCCGCTTATTGGCTGGTAAAATACTTAGTCAACAGGCAGAATTTGGTAACGATCGTATGAACCCCATGGTGCGGTTAAGGGGAGTCACCTGTTTTTTTCTCTCTCTCTCTTTCTCCCCTTTTCTCCCTTTCTCTGGCTTGTATCCATTCGGCCCCATTCAGCCAACTGTTTTAAGACTTTTATCCCCATCCAGGTGTCAATTTCTTCCTGGCGAGCGATAGCGAGCCAGCATTATATGGAGAAATCCGGCTTCGCCGGAGAAATTTTTCTATCGAAAAATGTACAAATTTAGCTTGCTGTCAAAACTAATAATTTACAGTATATATATGTTGGCTCGCTACCGCTCGCCAGGAAAATATTGACACCTGGATGGGGTAAACGTCTTAAAACAGTAGGTTGAGTGGGGCCGAATGGATACATGCCAAAGAGAGAGGGAGAGAAAGAGAAAAAAAAAAAGCGAAGTGGGTTCCCTTAACAATACGTCGTCTCCGTTATAGTGAACGGAATAACATACATTTATATAAATTAGGTGAATACATAGGTGAAATATGACATGCTTAACCCAATGGTGGCTGGGAACCTTGAGCACAATATGATAGTATTCACGATATCTCAATAAATTATAAAAGGATTAACCCTTTGAGTATTTTGACGCATTTCGACAGTTTATTCCGGCTATTATAAGACGATTTTACGCAGCTTCGGAAGGCTCTCTGGGAAGCACAACAAGGGTAAACACTACCGACATTAACTCTTAACTGCCACAAGTGCTTCCTAAGCTGAATAAAGTCTTCCAATAATAGCCAGAATGAACTGTCAAAGCGCATCACAATCCACTGCATCCATTGGACATATACAATATAATATGTAAGTGATTAAGGGCAGATCTCCACTTGAAGGATTTTTTTCTTGACCCCTTTCTCCCTCATGTCTAGCCCCATTACTTTTGAGATTTTAAGACGTTTGCCCCGTTAGTTTGGTGATTTTTAAGAATTTCCGCCCCATTCTGTCAATTGTAAGACCTTTCGTGCCATTTAGGTGTCGATTTTATGCAGGCGAGCGATAGCGAGCCTGTAATTTAAGAGTAATCGACCTTCGGCCGGGACATTTTTCTACCGAAAAATGTACAAATTTATCTTTATATCAAGGGGGTGAAATTTTAAGATTGCTGGAGGAGTAGGAAACAAACTAGGAACCTCCCCTTAACTGTTGGTAATCAATGGGTTTCCTCAATGGGGGGTGGGATCATAAAAACACTTCCAAACTATATCCTATTTATTATACTGTAAGTAAGCCCAAAACATCTTTACCATTAAGAGGGGATCTCCACTTGAGGGATTTTTTTCTTGACCCCTTTCTCCCTCATGTTTAGCCCCATTCCTTTTGATATAAAACGTTTGCCCCATTAGTTTAGCGATTTTAAGAACTTTCACCCCATATTAAGACCTTTCGTGCAATTCAGGTGTCGATTTTATCCTGGCGAGCGATAGGGAGCTTGTAATTTAAGAGGAACCGGCCTTCGGCCGGGAAATTTTTCTACCGAAAAATGTACAAATTTATCTTGAAAGGGACTTAAGGGGGTGTAATTTTAAGCTTGATGGAGGTCTAGGGAACAAACTAAATACCTCCCCTTAACCTCCATAACTCAATAAACGACAAGGGTAATCGAATACTTCTACCATTAGCGATTGAAGACTGAAAGAGATACTAAATTGCGGCGTGTTGAAAGAAATTGTATGAAAGTGTATGGAAGTAGTAAGAGGAAGTGAGTTGATGACCCGAAATACCTTTGACTCTACTATTTCGAGAAGTGGTATGTGTGGAACCTCCCCACACATGCGAACAGTACTGGATACATGAGCGCACTGTGCCCCTATACAGAGCAAGAGGCTGTGCGGGGGTGTGAAATCCACGGAGACGGTTTTGCACACCTAACTTCTGAGAAACTGCTTTAGTGAAAGTGGTAATATAATCTTTCCAAGTAAGGTCGGATGAAACCGATATTGACAGATGATGAAGGGTTGAGAGAGAGAGAGAGAGAGAGAGAGAGAGCGCGCGCGCGCGCCGGCCGATTATCCCCACATACGATCGACAACCAGACCAGCCCTGATTATAATTCTCACCACATGCTAATAATAATCATGAGAAAAACTAATCCAGGGGCCTCAATGTGTATACTCCTCCTCAGGCCACCCCCGTACCCCCCCCCCCCCCCCCTCTCTCTCTCTCTCTCTCTCTCTCTCTCTCTCTCTCTCTCTCTCTCTCTCTCTCTCTCTCTCTCTCTCTCTCTCTCTCTCTCCTCTCCTCTCTCTCTCTCTCTCTCTCTCTCTCTCTCTCTCTCTCTCTCTCTCTCTCTCTCTCTCTCTCTCTCTCTCTCTCTCTCTCTCGCTCGCTCTCTATACAGATATTGGGTACGTGATGTATTCAATAATGAAAGGTTGAGGAATATTTAGCATATAATTTGGTCTCGCAACTCTTCTGTTAATTCTTATATTAGTATTTGGCTCTGTCTTGTATATACAGGTATATACAGTATAGATCGATAGATAGATATATAGAGTGAGCGATGTATATTTTTTGTGTTTATCTAATCATTTATTCATATATATATATATATATATATATATATATATATATATATATATATATATATATATATATATATATATATTATATAGATATATTTATATGTATATATTTTTTATATTTTGTTATTTATCCTGTACTTAGGAACAAGATATGACAGGATGATACATTATACCAAGAAAGAACATATTAACCAAGGCAAGAAAGGTAGGACAGAAGGATGTATCAGAACAGAACATAAGGAAAGCAAGCAACAACATTACCAGTACAGAACCATGTATACCCAGGCCAAGACAGGACAAAACAGATGAAGGACAAGAGAGGTAGAGCAGCAGAACAAGAGAGGTAGAACAGTAGAACAAGAGAGGTAGAACAGTAGAACAAGAGAGGTAGAGCAGCAGAACAAGAGAGGTAGAACAGTAGAACAAGAGAGGTAGAACAGTAGAACAAGAGAGGTAGAGCAGCAGAACAAGAGAGGTAGAACAGTAGAACAACAGAGGTAGAACAGTAGAACAAGAGAGGTAGAACAGTAGAACAAGAGAGGTAGAACAGTAGAACAAGAGAGGTAGAACAGAACAAGTGAGGTAGAACAGTAGAACAAGAGAGGTAGTACAGTAGAACAAGAGAGGTGGAACAGTAGAACAAGAGAGGTAGAACAGTAGAACAAGAGAGGTAGAACAGTAGAACAAGAGAGGTAGAACAGTATAACAAGAGAGGTAGAACAGTAGAACAAGAGAGGTAGAACAGTAGAACAAGAGAGGTAGAACAGTAGAACAAGAGAGGTAGAACAGTAGAACAAGAGAGGTAGAACAGTAGAACAAGAGAGGTGGAACAGTAGAACAAGAGAGGTGGAACAGTAGAACAAGAGAGGTAGAACAGTAGAACAAGTGAGGTAGAACAGTAGAACAAGAGATGTAGAACAGTATAACAAGAGTGGTAGAACAGTAGAACAAGAGAGGTAGAACAGTAGAACAAGAGAGGTGGAACAGTAGAACAAGAGAGGTAGAACAGTAGAACAAGTGAGGTAGAACAGTAGAACAAGAGAGGTAGAACAGTAGAACAAGAGGTAGAACAGTAGAACCGAGAGGTAGAACAGTAGAACAAGAGAGGTAGAACAGTAGAACAAGAGAGGTAGAACAGTAGAACAAGAGAGGTAGAACAGTAGAACAAGAGAGGTAGAACAGTAGAACAAGTGAGGTAGAACAGTAGAACAAGTGAGGTAGAACAGTAGAACAAGAGAGGTAGGATAGTAGAACAAGAGAGGTAGAACAGTAGAACAAGAGAGGTAGAACAGTAGAACAAGAGAGGTAGAACAGTAGAAGGACAGAACAGGACAGCAGGACAAGTTGTTATGACTTTTCTGATTCTCACCCTCCCAAACTGGTTCCTTCAGGGGTTCTCTTTAGTTAATTATTTACTTTTCTCTCTCTCTCTCTCGTCCTCCTCCTTCCTCCCCTCCCCTGTTCTTCCTTCCTTCCTTACTCCCTCCCTCCCTCCCTCCCTCCCTTCCTTCCTTCCTTCCTTCCTTCCTTCCTTCCTTCCTTCCTTCCTTTCCCCCACCCCTCCTTCCTTTCTCCACCCACCCTCCTTCCTTCCTTCTCAATCCTGCCTTTCTCCACCCATCCCTCCTTCCTTCCTTCCTCCCTCCTCAATCCTTCCTTTCTCCACCCCCCCACCCAATCCTTCCTTTCTCCCCCCCCCCTCCTCCTTCCTCCCTTCTCAATCCTTCCTTCCTCCCACCCCTCCCTCCTTCCTTCCTCCCTCCACACGCAACAAGTCTTTCTCTCTCTCCACCACCTCCCTCCCCTCCTATAAAACCCGTAATCATATTTATATAATTAAGCAAATCCCCAGTTAATAATTTCAGCAGGTTGACCGCGGGTGACGTGACGCTCCGGAATTATTCGGTTTGCTTTAATATAATTCTTGATAATTCGCCTCTCTCTCTCTCTCTCTCTCTCTCTCTCTCTCTCTCTCTCTCTCTCTCTCTCTCTCTCTCTCTCTCTCTCTCCATCCTCTCTCTCTCTCTCCCTCTCTCTCGATCTCTCTCTCCTCTCTCTCACACTCTCTCTCTCTCTCTCCTCTCCCCCCTCTCTCTCCTCCTCTCTTCTCTCTCGCTCCTCTCTGCTCTCTCCTTCCTCTCTCTCAGATTGGAATGTATATACTCTTCCCTTTCTTCTCACCAACATTTTAGTATTTTGTTCGTAGCCCGGTGTGCATTATTATTAAACGTAATTAATTTGGTTTTCGTTTTTGGTTTCCTAATTACGATGATGATGTTGTTGTTGTTGTTGTTGTTCCCCAAGCTGCCTGGTCGAAGTCCCGAGCAAGGCCAATTATCGCCCCCACATCTCCCACCGCCAATAAATCCTGGGTGACCGAGCTTGATTATATGAGAGAGCTAGGAGGTTTGAGGAGACTTTATCCTCAGTGAAGAGTGGTTGAGGGGTGTATGTTATTATATATTGGTTTGGTTCCATTCAATGGTTGGAGGTGCGGGTCATCTGTAGAGCTCGCTCGGGAAACAGTAACACTCAGAGTACTCGTATGGCAGAGATTGCTCTCGCTCTCGCTCGTCCAATAGTAGGCTCATCTCTCTCTCTCCATAGGCTCGCCTTTCTCTCTCTCTCGCTCGTTCTCCAGCGCTCGCTCTTTCTCTTTCGTCTATGCATCGATTTGTCTAATATAATATACCGGTAGATCGCTATATATAATATATATATAGATTATATATATATTATATACTATATTATATATTATTATATAGATTAGGAAAGATTAATGTAAGTAGAGTGTCTTTAATTTTAATATTGTGAATTGGGATGCCGTTTTATTTCATGGTAACATTTGTATTATAGTTATTATTATATATATAGGGGTTGAATATTAGGAGTATTTGTGCTGTATTTAATTGACTGGTTTGATGTGGAGTCACAATTTATTTACATAGGTTTCATTTACGTATTTTGTATTTAGCCTTTGTCTATTCTTCTGGCTTTCTGAAAGAAAAACAGTGAATTTCTAATTTAATTTATCTTTTGTGAGGTTTATTTTGGTGCCGCATTTACTGTAAGTGTGTTTGTGTGTGCTTTGTGTGTGAGGTCCCTTAGGTTAATGTGTTTTGGTTGGTGTGTGTGTGTGTGTGTGTGTGTGTGTGTGTGTGTGTGTGTGTGTGTGTGTGTTTGTGATTGAGGTGTCTTAGGCTATTGTGTGTGTATATGTTTGTGTGTGTGTGTGTGTATGTGTGTGTTTACATCTTTGTGTATATGTGTGTGAACGTTTGTGAGGGTATGTGTATTTCCGTTCATTATGTGGGTCCTCGTTAGTATGTGTATGTGCGTTTTTCCAGTCCCCATGTGCGTTTATTATTACTATACAAAAAAAATCGTGTACGTATCTATCTATTTACTCAGGCCCAATCCCTTTTTTTTAGGAGCATTACATCACTAACACACATCCAATCCCCCGAACTATACACGTGCATTGCTCTAAAACGCCTTCATAACTTCGGCCGTAATTACCTTTTTAGGGCGCCTGTACATACCGTATTTTTCACTCGCATTAAATTTAACGTCTTTTAGGTCGCATACTTCTTATAGGAGTTTCTATCTCTTTGTGTATTATTATTATTTTGTTTTATTATTTATTAGTAGTAGTATTATTAGTATGATTAAAAACTACAACTGGGAAATATATGTCCTTTTTAATTTGTATAACATCGTGTAACTGTAGCCAGCATCAAAGGTAAAAGGAGTCATGGTGCTGAAAGGGTTAAGAGTACCTATCCGCTTGACCACTGGTGAGTATCGTTCTGTAAGGAAGTTGGAGCTGGTCGACATCGATATTTAGCAGAATTACTACTGAAATACGGGTGATTACATTTATTGATACGGTACATAACAACACAATTCAATATACTGTTTATCCATCAAAACCTATATTATTATTGCAATTCTGCTTAATAGCGATGTTTATAATTCCAACTTCCTTATAGCCTGAAACTCGCAAGTGATCAATCTTGCTGTCATGAACCGAATACTTTGGATATCAGATGTATTTTGTTTTTATATTATATATACCGGTATTAATTATATATATTTGTGCGAAGTGTGTCAAGTGTATGTGAACTCGAGAATATTACTAAAACAAGTGTGTCCTTAATGATACCATCCTCATATTAGTTAACATTTTTTGCTTTTGTTTCAGATGCCATGGCCAGAACTCGATTGTCGATCCGCCTACGAAAAAGGTAAATCACTGAGCTTTTGAGATTATATGATGTATATTATAGCGCTACTTGCTATTTAAAATGCTTGTTTATTTTGTGTATATACGGCAACAATCATTATGCCTCCGGACTTGAACATCATGCCACAATGGAGAACTTGAGCTTTGGGTTAATCATCTGTATCCTGAACTCCTTCTCTCAGATTAACTTTCCACCTAACTTCGACGTGGAGAGGGAGGGAGGGAGGGAGGGAAGGAAGGAGAGAGAGGGAGGGAGGGAAGGAGAGAGAGGGAGGGCATGAGAGGGAGGGAAGGAAGGAAGAAAGAAAGAAAGAAAGAAAGAAAGAAGGAAGGAAGGGAGCATACGGAAAAGAAGGAAGAAAATTAAAGATAAAGCCAGAGTGGACCCGCCAGTACCGGAGAGAGAGAGAGAGAGAGAGAGAGAGAGAGAGAGAGAGAGAGAGAGAGAGAGAGAGAGAGAGAGAGAGAGAGAGAGAGAGAGAGAGAGAGAGAGTAGAGCAGAGGAGAGAGAGAGGAGAGGAGAAGAGAGAGAAAGAGAGAAGAGAAAGAGAGAGAGAGAGAGGAGAGAGCTAGAGGAGAGAGAGAGAGAGAGAGAGAAGAGAGAGAGAGAGAAGAGATAAGGAGAGAAGAGGAAGAGAGGAGAGAGGAAAAGAGAGGAGAGAGAGAGAGAGAAGAATCGGAGAGACAGGAGAGGAGGGAGAGAGGTAGAGAGAGAGAAGAGAGAGCGAGAGAGATATACGAAGGATAGGTTAAGAAAACTATTTGGACGGGAGGAAACAGGCAGCAGACAGAGAAACAGGAGGGCGGCGACAGGTAACTGTAGACACAGTCCACACACAAAATAACCGGGACGCACCCTCACCAGATAACGCACACACACCACACACACACAAACACACCGCCTCTCACTCTCTCCCTCCATCGTCCTCTCTCCTCTCTCTCTCTCTCCCGTCCCCCTACGCGCCTCACCTCGCCTCTCTTCACTCCATACCCACGTATTAAAGACCATTACGTTACGTTGTTTTTAGCCTATTCTCATTAGTTAGTGACGTATGTATCAGTTGCAAGCCATAATACGCACCCCTAGTCCGAAACCTTTGAATCGTTAATTAACCCGCATTCGAAATTTGAATCTAAGTATCATAACCCCCAGCGAACTCTATTGAATTTATTAACCCGTACAGATACCGTGACGTCATTGGTGTATTTATGCCAGCTTCCATTTAGCCGATTAATCATTAGATGAAGCTAAGGCAATGATAGACGGTAGCTAAAAGGATACTTGAGATAGTGCTGTAGCCTTTTGGGTGGGTATAGCCGACTTTCATTACCCTTTCCGCTGCGGTGACGTTCTGGAACTTCCCAGGGCAAGTTACCGACAATGTTCAAGGCTTTAAAAGCCTGTAAAAACCGGAAAAGCATGTCACGTGGGCGGGAGCGGAGGGCACACGCTCACGGCCCTCAGAGAGACAAGCAGCGAAGCGAGCGGCGGTACCGAGTAGACGGTCTCTCGCGCGAGTCTCTCCTTCCAGCAACGGTGTAGCCAAGCGAGCGAGTGCTACCAAATAGCGTTTCCCGTGTTTCACTTTGGCAAACTGGCGGCAGGTGAACCGACCACGTAACGGGCACGTTCTGGCTCATTGGGAGCTATTTTCTTCGCCTAGTTTTTGGCAGAATACAGTTTCACCGTCATGCAGATGCGTGATTTTAGCATCAGGATGCCGGATATGCCCTAAAGAGCCAACATACGCGCCAAGGGTTAAGGGGGTGACCCGTTTTTTTGTTTTTTTTTTTTTTTTTTTTTTTTTGTTGTTTTTTTTTTTTATAATCTTCCTCAGCCTTTTCCTCTCTTTCCCGGCTTGAAGCCATTCGACCATTCACCACTGGTTAAGACGTTTATCCCCCCATCCAGGTGTCGCTTTCTCTGCGAGCGATAGCGAGCCAACAGGTCGGGGGAAAATTCGGCATTCGCCGGAGAAATTGTTCGAAATCGAAAAGTTACCAATTTAGCTTGCTGTCAAAACAAATATATCCATATGTGCTGGCTCGCGACCGATCGCCAGAAAAATTGACCACCTGGATGGGGTAAACATCTAAACAGTAGGCTGAATGGGGCCAAATGGAGACAAGCCAAAGAGAGGGAGAGAAACCGACAAAAACCGAGGTGGGCTCCCGTAAGTTGGAGCGCAGGTGTGCCGCAATTTTCGAGACAATTTTGATATCGAACTATATCCTTCACTGGACGTAGCGAGAAATATTACTTAACCTAGGTAACGGAAAAAACGACGAGTAATCCGGCTCATATTTACTACCGAGTTGGGAAGAGTCAGTCAGGAATAATTGGAAATTTCAGCCATTTTGCCTAGCCCCAGTTTGAGTTACGAGGATAGAAGTCAGGGCTTGCATCTCTACTTTCAATTTAAATAAACTATCCGACGCTATTTCGTAGTGGATGGAAACTATTGCGGAATTCGTTTGAGTCGTATAATGGATGTACATTATAAGTTTTATATCACAGCGATCATGCAAATTTACTTCGCAGGTGATAGCGTTGAAATTAATATAGGGGGTGTGTGCGGTCTGTCGTGTGTGTGTGGTTTATGTGTGGTGAGAGAGTTGGCGTCCTGTATTATGTGGTGTGTGCGGGTGGTGTTGTGGTTGTGATAGAGGAAGTAGGTCACTGTAAGATGTGTCATAGTCGACATACGGAGCCCTGTAGTTAATTGAAGAGTTAGAATGAGAGGTTTCCAAGGCGCCAAAAACGACGCCGAAAGTGTGAAGCGACTACGAGCGAACGAGCGAGTGGGCAAACCGCTCGCCGCCCCATACCAGCTCGCCCCATACCTCGATGACCGATACTATGAACGTATGATCGACGCCCAGGAGCTGGGAGTGGACGACACACACCGGTTATGTTGAATCGAGAAGCTATGATGGGAGCGCGCACCAGCACACGGCCTCCTGATTCGTTACGACACCATCAGGTTTGGTATATCAGACCCGAGTTGTTGCCATTCCAATCAGTCTCATTTAGGAGTTGGGGAAGGTGAACTTGCAGCTGGAGGAAGACGGGGTGACGGATTATAAAGGGGATTTGTTGACTGGACAAGTCAGATGAGAAAACTAAGGTGTGTTAAGTGTGTGCGGTGTAAACACGGTGTGTTATGTTGGTTAGTGTGAGATGTGAGGGGAATTAACGTGACGTGTTTAACTATTTTAATTGGGAATTAACGTGAACACTACTAAGGTATGGGTTTAACTAATTTGAGTGCGAAGTAACGTGTAACGCTACTATTTAGTGGGTAACTATTTGATTGGGAATTAACCGTAACGCTATTAGTATGTACTTAACGATTTTAGTTGACTAACTTGTGGACTAAAGCAATCTCTTTAAGAAAGTGGGTTATGATGAAAGTAATACTATGTGTTTGTTATTAATACGTACGAGTTCGTCATTTGCTTTGAATTAAGCTTACAAGTGCGTAATGGTGCTTAGTAAACCGGTGATGCTAATTGTCGCGTGTTAGAGACGAT
This sequence comes from Paralithodes platypus, assembly GCA_032716605.1. Taxonomy (NCBI): domain Eukaryota; kingdom Metazoa; phylum Arthropoda; class Malacostraca; order Decapoda; family Lithodidae; genus Paralithodes; species Paralithodes platypus. Next base: position 448,972 of record CM064529.1, read on the forward strand.
CGCCTTAGACGAACATGGCTGTGTTAATATTAGTATAGTGATTTCCGAAGCTGAAGAAAATTCTTTTGCTTCAAAATTATATTGTGCTTTTCATAGTATTGATGAGTGAGACCTGGATCGAAGCTCGAAACGATCCTGTAACGTTATTGACTCATAATCCAACCTCAATGTTACGTGGTTAAGAAATAACAGTGACTAATTATTAAAATATAGATCTAACTTTTTATGTGACTTTGATATTACTCCTGATGATAATAATAATATAATACTAGTAACGGAAGAACAAGAACCAAGAATAATGAACCGGAAATATAAAGAAAAGGACATAGAAGAAAACGAGCTGTCATTTCAAAGAGGGTAAGAGACAGAAAGCTGCGTACTTTTAATATTTAACTTTTCAGACGTTTATAAAATTAATAGTCCGTTTCTGTAGCTATAACTTATTCGGTTCATAACCATAGCCTACGAAGCTTCCGGTGTAATAATAATTCCTTAAGAATACGACATGACCGTTAATTAGTTGCAGCTATTTTGTCATAAGAAAGAGTATCAGTCAATAAAGGATACCAATCCTAAGATCCAAAAGGAAAGGAAGCAACAACAGAAAGTATTTGATTAGATTTTACGTTGGTTTGCCTTCAAGCTGACGGATACCTGTAGATAGAGACGCAGGTGCTATCTGTAGATGCAGCAAGTTTAACCACTTGAGGATCAATGATACGTACCAATAATAGGGGGTGTGTGTGGCCAGTTTCGAACCTGCCGCTGAAATGTGCACGTGGTGAAATAAACAACTCAGACCACTGGTGACTTGTACGAAAGGAGGATTCAAGCTGTATCCGGCATGATGACGTACGAGACAGCACTGCACAAATGCCGACGAGGTGGGCCATGATGTCAGAATCGAACCGGAACGTCTTGCCTATGGACGGACAGCGCTTGGCCCACAATACGGCAAATACTGCCATGAAGGAAGACTGGACGTAAGTGCTTGAGGTTTTTGGATGAGGGGTCAGCGACATCAGAATCTTCAACCCAAGGGCACAAACTTATCGGGAGCGAGGACACAAGGCGGCATACGTGAGAAACGAAAGTGAGAAAAAACGACGCTTATGAAGAAAGAATTTTGAAAGCAGGGATCAAGGAAGCTTTACCTCCCGTGGTTCTTCGCATCGTCGGGAGGTAGGGGACCTGCTGCAAGTGTCGTCTATGCCCAGAGTAAGCTGAACAAATATCGGAGAAAAAGCGCCAGCATAGAAAGCCAAGTCAGAACTTGGATGAGATGCCGGCTCTCGGTCTCTCTTCTCAGGTCTAGCACTCCTATGTCTCAGGGGTACAAGGTCCTCCCCGCTACACGAGGACAAGAGTGGAGAGACGTGGACATTTGAAATGGTCGTGGCGGAGGGACGAAGTGGGGAACCACTAGTGTTTGAGTGTAGAGAGGTACTGGGACAACTAAACTGGAGAAACTACAATGTAACTAGAACGAGATAGATGGTAAACCCACTTTGTAACTGTCACCTT
>CM064529.1:450595-483124 GCA_032716605.1 Paralithodes platypus
GAACCCTCCCCCACCGACCACAATAAACCTGGGGTGCCCGAAGCCACTCCATGGCGGGGAGCTGAGGAGGGTGCGGAAATGCCCGGGAAACCAAAGCCCCACCCAGGGCCCTGTGTCCCTCAGCAATTATGAAGAGAAAGTTGAGGGGCAAGGGAAAAATGTGACGCTTTGGCTTCCAATCTTGGTAGATTGGGAGGTCAATCCACGTTAGAGACGCCGTCACTTGAGATCTAGAAAATATATAAGTAAAAGGAACAGTCAGAGTAAGCTATGGGTATGGCAGAGATTGCTCAGTTCTCACTCTGATAGACCAGCCCATCACCACATGACTAGAACCCAATCCTCTCAGCATCAGCTAGGAAAGGCCCTAGAAAGCCGCCTTTTGGCGGGGGGATAGCTCCCCTATTTCAACCCTTTTCGGGGTTGGGCACCCGCCCAATATTAGCCCCCAATAATTCTCCATCTCCTACTCCATGGGGCTCGGGGCTTGATTATTATTTGAGAGAGGATAGATTATTATTTGAGAGGAGACTTTATAATTTTGTGTCTGGTGGTGTATGTTATTATATATTGGTTAGGTTCTTTTCTTGGGTTGGGGTTCGTTCTCTCTGTATAGGCTCGCTCTTGCTTGCTCTCGCTCGCTCTCGCTCTCTCTTTCTCTCTTTCGTCTATGCATCGATTTGTCTAATATATATATACCGGTATATATATATATATATATATATATATATATATATATATATATATATATATATATGTATATATATGTATATATATATTTATTTATTTATATAGATTAGGTAAGATTAATGTAAGTATAGTGCATTCTTTAATTTTTATATTGTGAATTGGGATGCCGTTTTATTTCATGGTAACATTTGTATTATAGTTATTATATATACTGTATAAGGTGTTGAATATTAGGGGATTTATTTGTGCTGTATTTAATTGACTGGTTTGATTTTTGGAGTCTCAATTTACATATATTTCATTACGATATTTTTGTATTTAGCCTTTGTCTATTCTTCTGGCTTTCTGAAGAAAAACAGTATGAATTTCTAATTTAATTTATCTTTTGTGAAGGTTTATATTTTGGTGCCTGCATTTACTGTAATGTGTGTGTGTGTGTGTGTGTGTGTGTGTGTGTGTGTGTGTGTGTGTGTGTGTGTGTGTGTGTGTTTGAGGTCCATTAGGTTATTGTTTTGGTGTGTGTGTGTGTGTTTGAGGTCCCTTAGGTTATTGTTTTGGTGTGTGTGTGTGTGTTTGTGATTGAGGTGTGTGTGTGTGTGTGTGTGTGTGTGCGTGTGTGTGTGTGTTTGAGGTCCATTAGATTATTGTTTTGGTGTGTGTGTGTGTGTTTGTGATTGAGGTGTCTTAGGCTATTGTGTGTGTATATGTTTGTGTGTGTGTGTGTGTTTACATCTTTGTGTATATGTGTGTGAACGTTTGTGAGGGTATGTGTATTTCCGTTCATTATGTGGGTCCTCGTTAGTATGTGTATGTGCGTTTTCCAGTCCCCATGTGCGTTTATTATCTATACAAAAAAAAATCGTGTACGTATCTATCTATTTACTCAGGCCCAATCCCTTTTTTTAGGAGCATTATACATCACTAACACACATCCAATCCCCCGGAACTATACACGTGCATTGCTCTAAAACGCCTTCATAACTTCGGCCGTAATTACCTTTTTAGGGCGCCTGTACATACCGTATTTTTCACTCGCATTAAATTTAACGTCTTTTAGGTCGCATACTTCTTATAGGAGTTTCTATCTCTTTGTGTATTATTATTATTTTGTTTTATTATTATTAGTAGTAGTATTATTAGTATGATTAAAAACTACAACTGGGAAAATATATGTCCTTTTTAATTTGTATAACATCGTGTAACTGTAGCCAGCATCAAAGGTAAAAAGGGGTCATCGTGCTGAAAGGGTTAAGAGTACCTATCCGCTTGACCACTGGTGAGTATCGTTCTGTAAGGAAGTTGGAGCTGTCGACATCGATATTTAGCAGAATTACTAGCTGAAATACGGTTGATTACATTTATTGATACGGTACATAAAACACAATTCAATATACTGTTTATCCATCAGAAACTTACAATATTATTGCATTTCTGCTTAATAGCGATGTTTATGGTTCCTACTTCCTTATAGCCTGAAACTCGCAAGTGATCAATCTTGCTGTCATATGAACCGAATACTTTGGATATCAGATGTATTTTGTTTTTATATATTATATATACCGGGTATTAATTATAATATATTTGTGCGAAGTGTGTCAAGTGTATGTGAACTCGAGAATATTACTAAAACAAGTGTGTCCTTAATTATACCATCTCATATTAGTTAACATTTTTGCTTTTGTTTCAGATGCCATGGCCAGAACTCGATTGTCGATCCGCTACGAAAAAGGTAAATCACTGAGCTTTTGAGATTATATGATGTATATTATAGCGCTACTTGCTATTTAAAATGCTTGTTTATTTTGTGTATATACGGCAACAATCATTATGCCTCCGGACTTGAACATCATGCCACAATGGAGAACTTGAGCTTTGGGTTAATCATCTGTATCCTGAACTCCTTCTCTCAGATTAACTTTCCACCTAACTTCGACGTGGAGAGGGAGGGAGGGAGGGAGGGAAGGAAGGAGAGAGAGGGAGGGAGGGAAGGAGAGAGAGGGAGGGCATGAGAGGGAGGGAGGGAGGGAAGGAAGGAAGAAAGAAAGAAAGAAAGAAAGGAAGGAAGGAAGGAAGGGAGCATACGGAAAAGAAGGAAGAAAATTAAAGATAAAGCCAGAGTGGACCCGCCAGTACCGGAGAGAGAGAGAGAGAGAGAGAGAGAGAGAGAGAGAGAGAGAGAGAGAGAGAGAGAGAGAGAGAGAGATTATACTAAGATAGTAAGAAATTGGGACGGGAGGGAAGACATGCAGGCAGACAGATAAACAGGAGGGCGGGCAGACAGGTAACATTTAGACAGTCACACACACCCTCACGCAGATACTCACACACACACACACACACACACACACACACACACTCACACACATCCTCTCTCTCCCTCTCTCAACCTCTCTCTCTCTCCTCTCTCTCCCTCCCTCTCTCTCTCTCTCTCTCTCTCTCTCTCTCTCTCTCTCTCTCTCTCTCCATCATACCACTTATTAAATTACCATTACTTTGTTTTTTAGCCCCTATTCTCATTATTTAGTGACGTATGTACAGTTGCAAGCCATAATAAGCAACCCTATTCGAACCTTTGAATCTTTAATTAACCCGCATTCGAAAATTTGAATCTATATAAGTAACCCCCATTCGAACCTTTGAATCTTTATTTAACCCGTACAGTACCGGTGACGTCTTTTGTATTTATTCCAGCTCCATTTAGCCGATTATAATTATATGAAGCTTAGGCATGATATACGGTAGCTAAAAAGGATTAATTGAGATAGTCTGTAGCCTTTTGGTGGGTATACGACTTTCTTAACCCTTTCGCTGCGGGTGACGTTCTGGAACGTCCTGGCAAGTTACAGCAATTTTCAGGCTTTAACACCTTACGAGCGGCCTATGCGGTTTATTTATGTGTACCGCCCAGCGGGGTGTTTTTAGCCAAAATAGGGCTGTTTACGTGATCATTTTCATGCCTAAATAAGACCCAGAACGTAAAACAAGTACCTATCCCTGAAAGGGCATAAACAGAGCTTTCGAATGACACCATAACGATCCTTGTATGATGGATAGTTTTCTTGCAATAACCGTGCAACGCGAGTGCAAAAAGCAGGTAATTCGGTACTTTCGGTACATAATTGAGTATGTAGCGAGTGAGAGAGGGAGGAGGGAGCTGAGATTTGTGTCAGTAGGTTCGCCGCGGTGGTCTGGAGCAGTCATACGCTCGCTAGTCTCCTGCCACCACTTGTCTCTCTCTCTTAGCCACATTACGTGCTGAAATTGCCACTCGAGTTATGTCGAGCGCCGCCACATAGTCCAGCTTTATTTAACTCGACTTATGTTGCTCGCCGCTAATTAAGGGTTAAAAGCCTGTAAAAACCGTAAAAATCAAGTGTCAGTGGGCGGGAGCGTGAGGGGCCCACCTCCGTCCCTCAGAGCAGCGAGCGGCTTACTGAGGTAGACGGTCTCTCGCGCGAGTCTCTCTCTCACAACAGTGTAGCCAAGCGAGCGAGTGCTACCAAATAGCGGGTTTCCCGTGTTTCACTGGCACTGCTGCGGGTGAACCAGACCACGTACGGGGCACGTTCTGGTCTCATTTTGAAGCTATTTTCGCCTAGTTTTTGGCAGAATACAGTTCATTCAATGCAGATGCTTGATTTATCATTCAGGAGTGCCTGAATATGCCCTAAATAGCCCAAACATAGCCGCAGCCAATGGGTTAAGGGGGTTACCGTTTTTTTATTTTTGTATCTTCCTCTCCTTTTCTCTCTTTCCCTGGCTTGTATCCCTTCGGACCCATTCAGCCAACTGTTTTAAGACGTTTATCCCCATCCAGGTGTCGATTTCTTCCTGGCGAGCGATAGCGAGCCAACATTGTATGGAGAAATTCGGCTTCGTCGGAGAAATTTTTCTATCGAAAAATTTACAAATTTAGCTTGCTGTCAAAACAAATATATATATATTATGCTGGCTCGCTACCGCTCGCCAGGAAAATATTGACACCTGGATGGGGGTAAACATCTTAAAACAGTAGGCTGAATGGGGCCGAATGGATACAAGCCAAAGAGAGAGGGAGAGAAACAGAAAAAACAAAAACGAGGTGGGCTCCCTTAAGGTGGAGCGCTTTTTCCGTCAATTTTCGATAAGCAAGTTTGATATCGAACTATAGTCTATTCACTGTAAGTAGGCGAGAAATAATTACCTTAACCTATGTAACTAAAAAACGACTAGAGTAATCGAGCTCATATTTATACCATTTGGGAAGAGTCAGTCAGGGAATAGATGTGGAAATTTACAGCCATTTTGCTCTAGCCCCTTTTGAGTTACAGAGGATAGAAGTCATGATTTCTCGTCTACTTACAGTTAATAAACTAGTCGGACGCTATTTCGTATTGGAATCGGAAACTATTGCGAATTTCGTTTGATTTGTATAATGTATGTACAGTATATTTTTTATTATCACAGCGATCATGGCAAATTATGCTCAGTGATACGTTGAAATTAATATATGTGTGTGTGTGTGTGTGTGTGTGTGTGTGTGTGTGTGTGTGTGTGTGTGTGTGTCTGTCTGTCTGTCTGTCTGTGTATCTGTCTGTCTGTCAGTTGGTCGGTCTGTTTCTGTCTGTCCGTCTATATGTCTGTCTGTCTGTCTGTCTGTCTGTCTGTCTGTCTGTCTGTCTGTCTGTCTGTCTGTCTGTCTGTCTGTCTGTCTGTCTGTCTGTCTGTGGTTTTATGTGTGTTGATATGAGTTTGCGTACTGTATTATGTGTGTGACTGTGTGTGTGTGTGGTATGAGTATAATTATGTACTGTAATGTGTGTCTATATATATGTGTGTGTGTGGCCAGTTTCGAACCTGCCGCTGAAATGTGCATGTGGTGAAATAAACAACTCAGACCACTGTATGACTTGTAAGAAAGGAGGATTCATCTGTATCCGGCATGATGAAGTACGAGACATCACTGCACAAATGCACAAAAGTGGTGATGGGCTGGTCTATCAGAGTGAGAACTGAGCAATCTCTGCCATACCCATAGCTTACTCTGACTGTTCCTTTTACTTATATATTTTCTAGATCTCAAGTGACGGCGTCTCTAACGTGGATTGACCTCCCAATCTACCAAGATTGGAAGCCAAAGCGTCACATTTTTCCCTTGCCCCTCAAATTTCTCTTCATAATTGCTGAGGGGCACAGGGCCCTGGGTGGGGCTTTGGTTTCCCGGGCGTTTCTGCACCCTCCTCAAGCTCCCCGCCATGGAGTGGCTTCGGTCACCCAGGCTTTATTGTGGTCGGCGGGGAGGGTTCTGTGGGGGCGCTCAGTTATGGCCTTGGCCTTGCTCGGGGCCTTGGGGCTGTTCGGCCAGGCAGCTTGGGGAACAACAACAACAACAACAACAACTGCACAAATGCTGGACGAGGTGTGCCATGATGTCAGAATCGAACCGGAACTTCTGCCTATGGACGGACAGCGCTTGGCCCACAATACTGCAAATACTTCAAATGAAGCAAGAGTGGACGTAAGTGCTCGAGGTTTTTGGACGAGGGGACAACGGGCTTTTTTCGACATCAGAATCTTCAACCCAAGAGCACAAACATATCGTGAGCGAGGACACAAGGCGGCATACTTGAGAAACGAAAGTGAGAAAAAACGCGCTTATAAAGAAAGAATTTTGAACAGGGATCAAGGAAGCTTTACTCCTCTGGTCTTCTCATCGTCGGGAGGTATGGGACCTTCTGCAAGTGTCTTCTATGCCAGATTAGCTGAACAAATATCGGAGAAAAAGCGCCAGCATAGAAGCCAAGTCATAACTTGGATGAGATGCCGGCTCTCTTTCTCTCTTCTCAGGTCTGCACTCCTATGTCTCAGGGGTACAAGGTCCTCCCCGCTACAGAGGACAAGAGTGAGAGACTTGGACTTTGAAATGGTCGTGGCGGAGGGACGAATTGGGGAACAACTAAGTTGATTGTAGGGAGGTACTGGTACAATAAGATAAACTACAATGTAACTAGAATAAGATAGATTGTACACCACTTTGTAACTGTCACCTTAATAAAAAAATAAAAAAAAGTGTGTCGATATAAGTCTATGTGAGTATGTATGTGTGTGTGTGTGTGTGTGTGTGTGTGTGTGTGTGTGTGTGTGTGTGTGTGTGTGTGTATGTATGTATGTATGTATGTATGTATGTATGTATGTATGTAAGTGTGTGTGTGCCCGCGCGCGCCACTAAGAGGTCATGTATGTTCACTTTTGCGCGAAATCGTGACGTGTGCGCGTGTACATTAGTGTGTTGTGTACATCTAAGTGTGTGTGTGTGCGTATGACCTTGTGCATGTATGTATATTTATGGCCGTGACCGTGTGTGCGTGTGTGTGTATTCATCCATTTGTTTGTCTGCTGGAGAGAAAGAGAGAGAGAGTTACATAGAGTTACATAAGAGTTACATAGATACACAGATACACAGACTACACATACCTTGCGGTCCCTACTAGGCAGTCCGGACTTAATGCTAAAATAGAATTTGCTACAAATTGGAAGGCAAGGATAGCAAAGCAGAAGGCTCTCTCCTCACCCACCTCACCCTCCGACCGTTGGTCGGCATGAAATTTAGTGAAACAAGTCCCCCAGCAGAATGAGAAAATTCTACTGGGAAATTTATAGTAAAGAACGAAGTTGAGAAATATATACTACTGATGCTTGAGAGAGAGAGAGAGAGAGAGAGAGAGAGAGAGAGAGAGAGAGAGAGAGAGAGAGATTATAGAGAGACAGAGATACTTTTTTGACTGTGTATTGGTAGTTAACTTATAGAATACAGTACACTATGTCTATACCCTGTTCGTTATAGGTAGGCCACAAAGCTTTACTCTTTAGGGGCTAGAGTGGTTAGATTTAGGTCTATATATTTAATTATTTATTTATTTTATACTTTCCTTTGCTAGACCTCCATCAAACTTAGAACCCCCCCCCCCCCAGACCCTCTTTCAAGGTAAATTTGTAAATTTTTCGGTAGAAAAATGTCCCTAAATGTCTCTTAAAATTACAGGCTCGCTATCGCTCGCCATTGACAGTTTATTCTGGCATTCATAGACGATGTTATACAATTTTGAAAGGATATGTTGGAATTATAGGGGTAAAGACTCGATTAACCTTCGCTATCGCTCGCCATTGACAGTTTATTCTGGCATTCATAGACGATTTTAGACAATAATTTTGAAAGGATCTGTTGGAATTATAGGGGTAAAGACTCAATTAACCCTCTGACTGCCGTAGACCCTTCCTAATATGAATACAATCGTCTAATGCTAGCCAGAACAGAAATGCGTATTATCAGATCTTGAAAGGGTTAATATCCTAAGTAAGGGGGGGTCATCGGCTTTTTTTTTTCTTTCTCTCATTCTCTGGCTTGTATCCATTCAGCCCCATTCAGCCAACTGTTTTAAGACATTTATCCCCATCCAGGTGTCGATTTCTCCCTGGCGAGCGATAGCGAGCCAGTATTGTATGGAGAAATCCGGCTTCGCCGGAGAAATTTTTCTATCGAAAAATGTACAAATTAACTTGCTGTCAAAACAAAAATATATATATGCTGGCTCGCTACCGCTCGCCAGGAAAATATTGACACCTGGATGGGGGTAAACGTCTTAAAACAGTAGGCTGAATGGGGCCGAATGGATACAAGCCAAAGAGAGAGAGGGAGAGAATGAGAAAAAAGCGAGGTGGTCTCCCTTAATCAAAGCGGCTGTAGTAATGTTCAATATTTGATTTGGGTTTTCATTCATTGTTAGTCAAGGCTCCTAATAGTACGCGTTCTCTCTCATTCACAAACACTTTTATTTGATGTGCAACTTGACTCACTAATGTTCAAACACATCGTAAACTTGACTATCCATTCCAAATCACAAACATACTGATTCGTTCTCTACCGGTGACGTTCTCTACCGGTGACGTTCTCTACCGGTGACGTTCATTTCATTAGATTCTGGCAACTATTGGATGATTATATTCAGCTTAGGAAGGCCCTCTGCCAATTTAAAGGCTACAGACTATCTCAATTAGTCATTTAAAGGCTACAGACTATCTCAATTAGTCATTTTAGCTACCATACATCCTGCCTAAGCTTCATGAAATCGTCCATTAATTTCAGTGGAGGTGTCTGGTGTTGTGGTGAAATTAATAACAAATAAATATATCCTTCGTAAGCTTCATAAAATCGTCCAAGTGTAGGTGAAATAAAAACAAAAGGACGTCGTCGGTAAAGAAGGGGTTAATTCGTTTAATTGATGATGATGATGGCTGGAGTAAAGTAGGAGAGAAGAGTAATTTGGACAGAGGAAGAATATGTTTATTTTTTTTATTTTTTTTTATTCAATTCAGTCAACCACGAACACATTATTTCATTGCATTCATTTCATTGTATGTTATTTATTCAATTTACTTGCAATCAAGAAAGTCTCCCCATATCCATTTCAAATCACACACAAATTTTTTTTTTTTATTGCATTATATATTTATGTACACAATTTACTATCAATCAAAACAAAAACAATGTCTTACCAAATCCATTCCAAATCACAAACAAATAATTTAATTTTAGTTCATTATATGTCATTTACTCAATTTATTATCAATGACAAACAATAACATTCATTTACAAATCCATTCCAATTCACAAAGTATGTAATTGTTTATTATATTTGATTTACTCAATATACTGTCAACCACACAATTACATTTCTTCCCAAATTCATTCCAAATTACAAAGTATTTCATTGTTTATTAATTTTTGTTTTATTTACTATCAATCACAAACAAATACCTTTCTTCCTAAATCGATGCCAATTACAAACATATTATATTGCGTATTATAGTATTATATTGCGTATTATAGTATTATATTGCGTATTATAGTATTATATTGCGTATTATAGTATTATATTGCGTATTATAGTATTATATTGCGTATTATAGTATTATATTGCGTATTATAGTATTATATTGCGTATTATAGTATTATATTACGTATTATAGTATTATATTGCGTATTATAGTATTATATTGCGTATTATAGTATTATATTGCGTATTATAGTATTATATTGCGTATTATAGTATTATATTGCGTATTATAGTATTATATTACGTATTATAGTATTATATTGCGTATTATAGTATTATATTGCGTATTATAGTATTTACTTAACTGTCCATCACAAGCACCAACCCTTCTCCCCCCAAAAACCTGTTTGTCATACCTCCCTCTCCCCATCCTATCCCCCTCCTCCCTCTCCCCATCCTATCCCCCTCCTTCCTCTCCCCATCCTCCCTCTCCCCCTCCTATCCTCCTCCTCCCCCTATCCCCCTTCCCCTCCTCCTATCCCCCTCCTACCCCTACCCCATCCTCCTATCCCCCTCCTCTCTCCCATCCTCCTATCCCCTCCTCTCCCTACCCCCTCCTCCCCTTCCCCCCTCCATCCCCATCCTCCCCCCCTCCCCTGTCTCACACCACAATAATACATATAATACCGGCCACCATCATCATAACATTACACCACACAATACACCATACACACACATTTTCCCAGCAAGACATTATTCCTTTTATGTTGCAGTAATTACACATTAATTGTTTTTGTTTACCTCGGCTATTTTTCTTTTCCCCACAGCCACACCACTGCATTAAAGGGGGGAAGATTTCTTTATTGGTCGATTAATGTATTTATTTGTTTATTTATCTTTTGTTTTATATAGTGTCATCCCTACACATCCTCAAGATACCCCTTCTAGATAAAGTTGTAGATTTTTCGGTAGAAAAATGTTCCGGCCGAAAGCCAGCTCCTCTTAAAATACAGGCTCGCTATCGCTCGCCGAACGTCTTAAAATCTGAAAACTAATGGGGCTAAATATGAGGGAGAAGGGGGGGGGGGGGGTGCAGACAAATGAACCATCTCCCCTTAATGTGTGGTGTTTCAAGGGTGGCTTATTACACATACAGACGTACGGTACGCCATCACAGGATCACGCCACGCCAGGCCCCTCCAAACACTTACAATTATACTTTCCCTCATTACCTACCCGCCTATCATCATTACAAAACAAACTTATCATCATGCAAAACTAACTTATAATCATGCAAAATTGTACGAAGGAAATAGTGAGTCTTAAATGCATCATCACGTGTAAATCTAAATAGGTTTGCGTCCAATCATATTTTCACTGATTTTAACATGTATGAGTTTACAAAAAAAAAACATCGAATCTACCATGCATTCTCTCACACATACATGCACTGGAAGTATATATATTTGAAGATAATACAATGAAACTATTCACATGTCTAAACGCCATAAGTCTCTCTCTCTCTCAACTCCTGCAAAGAAAAGTATTTTAATTGAGGCTAATATATGAATCGTAATCCCATCTGGTCTTAGATAACCCACGTCTTATTACCCCCCCCCCCCTATCTCTCTCTCTCTCTCTCTCTCTCTCTCTCTCTCTCTCTCTCTCTCTCTCTCTCTCTCTCTCTCTTATCATGTTATATAACTTATATTATACATCATATCATGTATCATATCTCTTCTCTCGCTTTGGCTCACCCCCTTCCCACTATGCCGTTCACCCTTCTCTTCCCCACTCTCCCCTCTCCTTTTCCACCTCTCTCTATATCCCTCTCCTCTCCCACTTCTCTCTATCCCTCTCCTCTCCCACTTCTCTCTATCCCTCTCCTCTCCCACTGTTCTCCATTCCTCTCCTCTCCCATCCCCATACTAACATCCCTCCTCTCCCCCCCCCCCCTACCCCCTTACCTCTTATCCCTAACAGCCTCGTATCATCGGCCCCTCCCTCTCCCCCCCCCACCCCCCGGTACGGCCATCTAGTGACCATCGACGACTCCGTAATGCCAGCTGATTGCTAGCTCCCCGACATTATGCCCTACTCGGTAAACATCACACAAAAAGAAAGAACAAAATAGGGGCAGGAAAAACACGAAAGGACAGAGGATAGATAGCTAGATAGAGAGAGAGGGGGGAGGGGGGAGGTGTGGCTCAAGTGGGGGGGAAGGTGGGGGGGCGGGGGGTCAGGGGTGAGCGATCCGTAATGACTTTTATATATATGATTTTCCGTAGTAAAATTAAAATTATACCCCCATTCTGGCCAGTCCTAGTGTTGGGATGGGAGGCGGGTGATATAGTCGATCTAGAGGTTGGATCTGTGTATGTATATGTAGGAGACTGAAGACTTGAACGTTGGTAATAATTGTTGGGTGTGGGTTGTTGTGTTGGGGATTGTATGATGTGTGTCTGTTGTAATTGTATGTTGTGTGTGATTGTATGATATGTGTGTGTGGTGATTGTGTGGGATTATATGATGTGCGTTGTATGGTGATTGTATGATGTGTGTGTGTGTTGAGATTGTATGATATGTTTTGTGTTTGTGATTGTATAATATGGCAATTTTTGTGTGTAATTGTGTTTCTAGTTATATTGCCTCTGAGCTACAGTATGTGTTGGTAATAAAAATACACTATATATATATATATATATATATATATATATATATATATATATATATATATATATATATATATATATATATATATATATATATATATATATATATATATATATTATACTGTATATATATATATTATCCAATTTATTTATTTTTTATTTTATTTTATTTTATACTAAATTCGTATTAGATAAACATTGTTGGTATGCACAGTAATATTTTTGATTGTATGATATGAAATTACGAGTGCTTGGGGTATTAAGTGATATATCAAGTTTGGGTAGGATAAACCGGAAACAAAGTATAGATTGTGATCTATGTACAGTACGTGTATGTACTGTATATAGACTCAACAGCTGCGAAATGATATTAATTGGTGGTCTTGGCATGTGTGTGATTGTATGATATGGGATGATGTGTGCTGTATTTGTTTTTCGTGATTGTTCTATTTTATTTGTTGTGTGTGGCGTTTGTGATTGTTTATATATTATATCTTCCAGTGTTTTATGTTTGTGATTGTTCGATAGTTTGTTGTTAGGAGACAAATGTATTTATTAGATTATTGTATGTTGTGTTTGTTGCGTTTGTGATTGTTCGATATTATAGATTGTGTTTGTTGTGTTTGTTCGATATTATACATTGTGTTTGTTGTGTTTGTGATTGTTCGATATTATAGATTGTGTTTGTTGTGTTTGTGATTGTTCGATATTATAGATTGTGTTTGTTGTGTTTGTGATTGTTCGATATTATACATTGTGTTTGTTGTGTTTGTGATTGTTCGATATTATACATTGTGTTTGTTGTGTTTGTGTTTGTTCGATATTATAGATTGTGTTTGTTGTGTTTGTGATTGTTCGATATTATAGATTGTGTTTGTTGTGTTTGTGTTTGTTCGATATTATAGATTGTGTTTGTTGTGTTTGTGATTGTTCGATATTATAGATTGTGTGTGTTGTGTTTGTGATATTGTCTATGTTCGATGTGGTGGTAATTTAGAGGTTGGGAGCTGTGTTCGGTCTATATGATCTGTGCCCCATGAATATTCTTTCCTCTCACTTAAACAGTAGGCTACCATAGCGCGGTTGGGAATATGAACATGATTAGATTAATATCCAGTATTCGAGAATGGATAATAAGTCGTAGGCGTGTGCATAAACCTTTAACCGTCCTGGTGGTGTAATGGTTAAGGTGGCAAAAATCTGTGTGTGATAACCCGGGTTCGAATCCCGGTGGATCATATATACTTTAATTAATTTCATTGGGGGTGTTGTGGTGAGATTAATAAAAATAAAGATTATGCTAAATATTAACACGATAGCCAAAAGTGTTGAAGTGGATATTCGTGTCTGAATGTACGATATGTTATGGTGTGTGTGTGTGTGTGTGTGTGTGTGTGTGTGTGTGTGTGTTTGTAAGGAATGTACCGGGTAATTTGTGGAGTGGACATTAGTGTTTGTGATTGCATGATATTATATGACGTGTGTGTAGTGTGTGTGTGATAGTGTGTATGTTGGAGGTAATACTAATATAGAAGTGTTTTTGTCTTTCTTATATATGTTTATGAAGGAGACAAAAGGCAAAGCTATCTATAACAAGTCCCCCCCCCCCCAAGTTGAAAGAGTGAGATGTCCAAATTCAATGTACTTTAGAGTCAACATGTCAGCACGCACGGACCTTGAAGCAGTTAAGTCATAGTATGAGGGAGAGAGTACCAAAGGTTAATTTGTTTAGCTTGGATCCATGTTACAGTATATACAAGATGGTAATATATGAAGGACTGGATGTATGAGTCATCAGTTGGCTTGATGTATTACTTATCTCTTGTGTATGTGAGAGAGAGAGAGAGGAAGTTGGTGATAAACTTGACATATGGGAAGATTGAATACGTGTTTGTATATGCGTGTGTGTGTGTGTAATTTATGTGTGTGTGTGTGTGTGTGTGTATGTAATTTCCATGATTTGTGTGGTGTCTCCCATGTACGTTGTTACCTGATGCATTTTTATCTGATCTGTGTGTGAGAGAGAGAGAGAGAGAGAGTAATGCTACGTCCCTGTGTGTGTGAGGATGGGGCACTTATTTCCCTCCTCATCCCATTCATCCTCCCACATTGGACGTTTGCTCTCCACTTTTCGGTCTTTCCATATATTTAATTGTATTCCTCTTTTTTCAGTTTATTAATTTTGTTTCCTGCAGATTGTCTTCTATAGTCATATATTTATATATAATATTATATATATATAATATTATACTGTACCGCAGTGTACCGGTATATATATATATATATATATATATATATATATATATATATATATATATATATATATATATATATATTACCCCTCCCTCAAACTCAACTCTATCACACTCCATCTTTCCTCCACTCCCCCCCTCCTAGCCCTCCCCTTCCTCCCCTCCCTCCCTCCCTCCCTCCCCTCCCTCCCTCCCTCCCTCCTCCCTCCCTCCCCCTCCCTCCCTCCCTCCCTCCCTCCCTCCCTCCCCCCAGAATCCTAGCCCGCACTAAGGATGTATCATTCCCCCGTGCATTTTATCCCCGGGCATAATATATCCTGGCCGGGGTTGTAATTAGGCGCCATCTAAGTCGGTAATGGTATACTCGCTGCCATGGTGAGAGAGAGAGAGAGAGAGAGAGAGAGAGAGAGAGAGAGAGAGAGAGAGTTAATGTGAAGATAACTTGTCTTACAAGAGATACAATTATATGCACAGTATATACAGTATATATATATATATATATATAATTGTGGAGGGAGAACATATAAGTGGATAAGAGTAGGGGATATGAGTAGGTACAGTTATGAGTATTTTATAAGATTACATCAATTCGAATCTTTGAACCAGTGAAGCCAAGTTGTGAAGCATTTGGTCTATAATACAGCATTGCATTGTTTCGTTGGCGTTCGATACTGATTCAATGGGTACGTCCCGATTGATGCTCTTAAGGGGAGATGGGTTGCTTTTCGGGTCCCTCTTCTTCCTCATGTTTAACCCCAATAGTTTTCAGATTTTAAGACGTTCGGCCCATTAATTTGGTGGTTTTATGACCTTTCGCCCCATTTCTTTGTGAATAGTAACACTTTTCTTTTCATTTAGGTGTCGATTATTTACTGGCGAGCGATAACGAGCTTGTGGTTGTTGTCGTTCCCTAAGCTGCCTGGCTGAACAGCCCCGAGTCCCAAAGGAAGGCCATGGCTACGGTCGGGTTTTCCCACAGAGCTCTCAAGGAGTGTAGATTATGTTGTTGGCGTAAGTGATTGTGTGATCTGCAGTGTTCTATGATGTGTTTAATGGTATGGGGTGCTGTATTACATCCTGGGCAGGTGTCGTCGACGGAGTTATCCAGTCTCTTCTGATATCTCAGAAGAGCTGGATGGTGCCCACATCTAAGCCTGGCCAGGTGGACTCTGTCCTCGCGAGGAAGGGAGGATTCAGAAGGATGGATTTCGGGAGGTCGTGCCTGCAGCTGCGTGGTGTCTGTGAGTGATTGGATGGAACGGTGAGAGATATGAGTATGGATATGCTTCTGGAAGTTGGTTTGGGGTGGGCAGGGAGGGAGAGAAGACAGTATTTGTGTGTGATATCGTGTGCTGGGTGTAGTTTCGATATTGCTTGGTGTCTGTGGGTGTGTTGTCATGTAGTGTAATGGGTAGTGTAGTGTAATTTATGAGAAACCGGGACTTTTTTCTATCGAAAAATGTACAAATTTATCTTGGAGGGATTTTTTTTTTTTTTTTTTTAAAGCTTGATGGAGGTCTAGGGAGGAAACTAAAAAGGATAATAAAAATATACATAAATGAGCAGATAAATACGCCCATAACCCCTTGACTGTACTTTCCCATGCACCTTGTGGAGAGGAGAGTTGAGTGAAAGAGACTAGGGGGGTGGATGGTTGGGGGGTGGGTGGGGGTGGATGGGTCATAAGCGATATAGGCTCATTAAATACAAGTACCCGGTCAGTAACGAGTAGATGAGAATGGGCAGGGCAGGTTTCTACTCTATAGTCTATTCGGTGTAAGTAGGCGAGACATCATGACCTCTAACCTATGTAACTAAAAAACGACTTGAATAATCAGACTAATATTTCTACCCTTTGGGAAGAGTCAGTCACGGGATAGATGTGGAAATTTACAGCCAATTTGCTCTAGCCCCTTTTGAGTTACAGAGGATAGAGGCCATGATTTCTCGCCTACGTACAGCGAATAGACTATAGCTATACTATTTGCTATGCACAGTATGACAGCTTTTCTCTCATGGTGGCTTGTTGCTAAGTTGGCTTCAACCGCTTCTGTACCGGCGGCGTGGTTTTTAATTGCACTCTAGCTATATTTAATCGATTCATTGCAGTTTACGAAGGATCTGTGGTAGTAAACAGGGTTAAGTGAGAGAGTCCTAAGCCTTTTAATTGCTGGAGGCTCTTTTTAACTGAATAAAATCGTCCAACAGTAGCCAGCATAAAGTGAAAAAGACGTCAGCGGTACGGAACGGGTCAACGGGAAGTAATTTGTTTGTTTCTGGACCCTCTTCTCCCTTATGTCTAGCCCCATTAATTTGGAGATTATAAGACGTTCGATCCATTAGTTTGGCGATTTTTAGACTTTTCGACCCATTTCTTTGTCAATATATATAGACCTTTCGTGCAATTGGGAGAGACGAGGGGTGGTGAGAAGTAGGTCAAGGAAGGGAGAGAAGAGGGGTGGAGGGATGGGAGAGAGGTGGAGAGAAGAAGTGGAGGAGGGATGGAAGAGGTGGAGAGAGAGAAGTGAGAGACGGGAATACTGCAGACAACTTAACCTACGATAACTAATAGAGGTTGGTCAAGAGGAAATCCCAATGTGAAAGAGGGGCGTGGGTGGGTGTGGTGGTGGTGCCGGGTGGGGGGGAGGGGTAAGTGGGTGGAAGGGGTAAGGGTAAGTGGGTGGAAGGGGTAAGGGTGGGGGGTAAGGGAGGGAGGGGTAAGGGAGGTAGGGGGTGGAAGGGGTATGGGAGGTAGGGGGAGGGGTGAAGATTCCCTCTCCCCCTTCCTCCTCCCCCCCCCCCCCCCGATATGGTTCTAACTACCCCCGGCCTCCCTATAATTAGACAACATAATATTGGGCCTTGCATCACCCCGACACCGAGGCCGGCAAGGCATAAGAGGGTACTTCACGGGGGGGGGGGGGGGGTATATATAGACGGCTCGCTACCTGGCCCCATCGCTACCCAGTTTTATTCGGTAACTATAGTCTGTTTGTAGCCAGCGGACGGTATTTTTTTGCCCTGTGCTCATCTTCATTACTCGGCTGTTACGACGATTTAAGGGGGCCCACCTCGCTTTTTTTCTCTTTCTCTCCCTCTCTCTTTGGCTTGTATCCATTCCGCCCCATTCAGCCTACTGTTTTAAGACGTTTACCCCCGTCCAAGTGTCAATATTTTCCTGGCGAGCGGTAGCGAGCCAGCATATACAGTATATATTTTGTTTTGACTGCAAGCTAAATTTGTAAATTTTTCGATAGAAAAATGTCTCCGGCGAAGCCGGATTTCTCCATACAATGCTGGCTCGCTATCGCTCGCCAGAATGAGATCGACACCTGGATGGGGATAAACATCTTAAAACAGTTGGCTGAATGGGGCTGAATGGATACAAACCAGAGAAAGAGAGAAAAGGAGATAAAGATAATACAATCAGGTGACCCCCCTTAATAGCCAAATATATTTGTAATCGAAACTCACCTAATTTAATCTAAGCTAAGCAAAAAATGCTAGGCACAACTTGGAGAGATAAGAAGAGAGCCTCATGGATAAGAGCACACACAAAAGTAGAAGATATTCTCAGCACTTTAAAAAAGAGGAAATGGTCCTGGGCAGGTCATACATTTAGAAGATATGATAACAGATGGACAACTAGAGCAACAGAATGGGAACTTAGGGATGGAGCTAGAGGAAGGGGGTAGACAGAGAACCAGATCGAGGGATGAGATACGAACGTTTGCAGGAGTGGGATGGAACAGACTAACATTTGACCGGTTGGAGTGGAAACGTTTGGGAAAGGCTGATGATGAACCAAATCTAACCTAGCCCAAGCTAACCTATTCTAACCTAACCTAATTAATATAACTTAAGCTAATTGTGGGTAAGTTACGTTCTACAAATTAGAGCCTCTTGTGATTTTTCGCGTTGTTTTTATGAATTAATGTATACTTTTATTTATATATTTATGTATTTATGTATGTTTAAGCGACTGGGTGAGGTAGCGAAATGTCCCGCTGCTCCCCATCACAGACTTTCTTGCACACCTCCCCAGAACGCCCCCCCACCCCCCCCCCCACCCCTCCCCCAGCCCGTCTATTCTGAGTGTCTTGTGTGTTCTCCTTTTGTATCATTTGTGGCCATCCTATCTCCGCTGTAAATTATATCGAGAGGGAGGGGGGAGGGGGGGGAATGGTCTGGTTTTGATTGTCTGACCATTAAAGTATTATTATCATGTTTTTCGTTTTAGTTCTCTTCCCCCCCCCCCCCCCACCCCCCCTCCCCCCTGCCTCGGAGGACCGTCTGGTGGGGTTATTGAGCCCTAGACTTTGTTTCTGTTAAGGGAGGGGGGGAGGGGGGGGGTCACCTGCTTTTTTGTTTATTGTTCTCTCCTTTCTTCTCTGTCCCTGGCTTGTATCCAGTCGGCCCCATTCAGCCTAGACGTTTATCCCCATCCAGGTGTCGATTTCTTCTTGGCGAGCGATAGCGAGCCAGCATTGGTATGGAGAAATCCGGCTTAAGCCGCATATCTCCATACAATGCCGGCTCGCTTTCGCTCGCCAGGAAAATATTGACAACTGGATGGGGGTAAACGTCTTAAAACAGTAGGCTAAATGGGGCCGAATGGATACAAGCCAAAGAGAGAGGGAGAGAAAGATAAAACAAGCGATGTGGGCTCCCTTAATATTGATGCTGTTATTATCTCCGCCAATGGAATTGGACGGAGGTTATGTTTTGCCCCCCGTTTGTTTGTCTGTTGGTTGGTTTGTCTGTCTGTCTGTCTGTAAACAACATATCTAAAACATGATTATGACCCGATTGTCCCTAAATTTGGTGAGCAGATAGGAAGAGTAGGCCAGGTACGCGCTATCCCCAGGGTCCCTCTAGCAGTTGTTGTGGTTAATGGTGTAGGATAATCTGATCTGATATAACATCGTTTGTATTTGTCGAGATGCTAAGTTTCTATTTAGCAGGTGATCTCTATAGGATGGTCTGTCAATCATGTTATGCTGGATGAGAAGAGTTATCTGCTCAACAGGTGGCATTACATTGAACGTATTTATCAATACCAAATATCAGTGTGAAATTTTGTCATAGAAATTTTAATTTGTTTGTGTTTTGTTGGTATTTGGTATTGATAAATACGTTCAATGTAATGGTCCAGTTCCCTAGACTTTCATCAATCTTAAAATTACACCCCCTAGACCCCCTTTCAAGATATATGTGTACATTTTTCGGTAGAAAAATGTCCAGGGCGAAGGCCGATTCCTCTTAAATTACAGGCTCGCTATCGCTCGCCAGGAAAAAAACGACAGCTAAATGGAACGAAAGGTCTTAAAATTGACAGAAATGGGGCGAAAGTTCATAAAATAATCCAACTAATGGGGCGAACGTCTTAAAATTTCAAAAGCAATGGGGCTAAACATGAGGGAGAAAGGGGTCCAGAAAAAAGTCCCTCAAGTGGAAATCTCCCCTTAAGAGATCCGTCTTCAAGCCATGTCAGTCTATTATTATTATTATTATTATTATTATTATTATTATTATTATTATTATTTGATTAGTGTTTGGGTAGCGTTTCTGTGTCTGTTTGCTCATGTGCGTGCCTGTGTATATGTGTGTGTGTGCGTAGGTGTGGCTATACTGGTGTGTGTGTGTGTGGGTCAGTATGTCTCTATGTATGACTGTTAATGTATGCCTATGTACATATGTGTGTGTGTGTGTGTGTTAATATGTCTCTATGTATGACTGTGTTAATGTATGCCTATGTACGTATGTGTGTGAGTGTACAATCTTGAACATATGTAAGGTTCCGCTTATTCGAATTGTTTAACCTTTAAGGGAGCCCACCTCGCTTTTTGTTTTTTCTTTCTCTCCCTCTCTCTTTGGCTTGTATCCATTCGGCCCCATTCAGCCTACTGTTTTAAGACGTTTACCCCCACCCAGTTGTCAATATTTTCCTGGCGAGCAATAGCGAGCCAGCATATATATGTTTTGTTTTGACAGCAAGCTAAATTTGTACATTTTTCGATAGAAACATTTCTCCGGCGAAGCCGGACTTCTCCATACAATGCTGGCTCGCTATCGCTCACCAGGAAGAAATCGACACCTGGATGGGGATAAACATCTTTAAACAGTTGGCTGAACGGGGCCGAATGGATACAAGCCAGGGAAAGAGAGAAAAGGAGAGAAAAGATAAAACAAAACCGGCGACCCCCCTTAACCCCTTCTGTACCAACACAGTCCTCTTAACTTTATGCTGGCTACTATTAGACCATTTTTATTCAAGTTTAAAAAGGGCCTCCAGCAATAAACAGGTTTCGAACTATCTCACTTACACCCTTTTAACTACCACAGATCCTCCTTCTTAAACTGCACAACATCGTCTAAATACAGCTCGAATAAACTTAAAAGACTTTAACACCAAGTTCTAAAGCGTGTGCCCTATAATAAAGCATGGTATTGTCTCGTTTGCGTTCGATACTGCTTCAAATGGGTGCCTCGCTATTTATGCTCTGGATTGTACATACCTCCGATCTCTTAATAAGGGGCAGGTAGTTGGGTTTTTTGGACTCCTTCTCCCTCTTGCTAGCCCCATTATTTGTTTTTAGATTTTAAGACGTTCGGCTCTTTAGTTTGGCGATTGCAACACCTTTTACCCCATTTCGTTGTCAATTTTAAGACCTTTCGTGCCATTCAGGTGTCGATTTTTTACTGGCGAGCGATAGCGAGGAACCGGCCTCACAAATTTGTCGTGAAAAGAGGTCTAGAGAGTGTTTTCTTAGTTTGATGGATGTCTAGCGAGGAAACTAAAACATTAATGAACAAATGAATTAATAGAAAAACCCCCAGCCTCTAGCCCCTTAACCTACTCCAGCTTACTCACCAGGTAATATTTAAATCCATCCACCCCCCCCCCCCCCCCCCCCCCCCCCCCCCCCCCCCCCCCCCCCCCCCCCCCCCACCCCCCCCCCGATCTCCTCCAGTGCCACATATTAACATTTGCATATAATTGTCCTCATCGCTCAGTGCGGGTGGGTGGGGGCAATTATAGAACCTGAACCATTTACCCCCCCCCCCCCCCCCCAAAAAAAAAAAAAAAAAAAAAAAAAAAAAAAAAAAAACAACGATAGGACCCAAATGATAGCTTGTCTTAAGGGGAGATGGGCCTGTTTTTTTCTAATAATTAATGTATTCCTTGATTTCTTAGTTTCCTCGCTAGACCTCCATCAAGCTTAGAAAAACGCCCCCAAATTCAATATGAATTTGTACATTTTTCGGTAGAACAATTTTCCCTCTTGAAAGTTCAGGCTCGCTATCGCTCGCCAGGGGAAAATCGACACCTAAATGGTACGAAAGGTCTTAAAATTGACAACGAAATGGGGCGAAAGGGTTTAAAATCTCCAAACTATTGGGCCGAACGTCTTATAATCTCGAAACAAAAAATGGGGCTTAACACGAGGGAGAAAGGGGGCCAGAAAAACGCCCCGTCTCCCCTTAATGGTATATCCCCAATGATACCCAACGAAATCCGTTCTTAATACCCGTCATTAGGAATTAAGAATACTCGTCAATTATTATCAGCTGGAAAAAAAAGGAGAGAGAGAGAGAGAGAGAGTGAGAGTTTAATTTACATTAATATATTCAGATGCACTGACCATATATATTTTACGATCCAAAGCGAGGTGGTCAGGACTTAATTCTAGTAGAGATAGCAAAAAGAAAAACACACACTCACTCACACACACACATTCATACAAACTCACTCACTCACTCACTCACTCACTCACTCACTCACTCACTCACTCACTCACTCACTCACTCACTCACTCACTCACCCACACACACACACACACACACACACACACACACACACACACACACAGAGTTTTACTTAGATACCCTGGCCTAAGTTATCTATAAGAACAGGTATGGGCGTGGATATTCTAGCTGAGCGTGTGGTGGGTAGCTTTAAGGGGAAAACTGTACAAATTAATCTCGAAGGGGGATCTAATAGGATGTTTTGTTTAGGTTTGATGGAGGTCTACGGAGGAAACTAAAAAAATATATGAATATATAAGTAAATAGACCCCCAAAATGAACCACTGTCCTCCTTTTAATAATAGGTAAGGTGTGGTGGTTTACATTATGGTGGAAGGGATCTTAGGTTAGCTATAAGATCAGCTAAACGATAAGTCAAGGAAAACAAAGGTAAGGGGGTCATTTGGCATATGTGCAGTCTGTTTTTTTTAAAGGCAGAACTGCCTGTAAGGCGAAATGGGTCGTTTTTCTGGTCCCCCTCCGTCCTCATGTTTCGCCCCATTAGTTTTCAGATTTAAAGACGTTCGCCCCCATTAGTTTGTCGATGTTAAAACCGTACGTCCCATTTATATATCAATATCAAGACCTTTCGTGCCATTTAGGTGTCGATTTTTTCCTGACAAGCGGTAGTGAGCCTATAATTTATCTCAATTAACCCTCAGACTTCCATATACTCTTCCTAATATGAATACAATCGTCTGACAATAGCCAGAAAACAAAATCATTTAAGGATTAATCTCTGTATCGCTATGGAATTTAGAATTGTAGACTCACAATGGCAGACAAACTATTTTCTTAGGACCCCCTTTTGGAATATTGTATTGGAGTGACATCTGGTGGTTGAAATAGTCCCCATGATATTAATGAACTTAATTATATATATATGGATATTATAAGTTTGTTGTTTTCAAAGTTTAATTTCCGATAAATGTTAATGCATTTTTTTTAACATATAGATTTTGTTTAGTGTGTTATCGTGTCCATAGTTGTTAATGAGTTCGTTAGATTAATTTGAACAGTAACTTTTGAGTTCGTGTTCAAGTTATATATTTTAATTTCCTCATAAATGATAGTAACCCAAGTTTTGAGTGCCAGGGTAAGTAGGTAATTGTGGCCGTATTCGTGAGTACGGTATGAGTTTTGTGAGCCCCGTCTGCCATCCCACCGTCTATTAAAGTCCCTCCTTAGTTCCACAATATGTATTTACGAGTCATCCTGCTTCAATTTATTCATATGGGGCGTACCGGTGGGCCCAGTTTACAGCGGAGTCAAAATGGAAATTGTTGTAGTGGGGGTGGGGTTATTGTTGTAGTGGGGGTGGGGTTATTGTTGTAGTGGGGGTGGGGTTATTGTTGTAGTGGGGGTGGGGTTATTGTTGTAGTGGGGGTGGGGTTATTGTTGTAGTGGGGGTGGGGTTATTTTCATGTTGCTATTGTTATTATATATATTAAAAAGTTGGAGGAGGTTATGTTTTCGCCTTCGTTTGACTGTCTGTGTTTAGTCACTAATGAAAATTAGTCAGCCAAAGGACCTAATGGTTCTGCTTGACCACATTTCTGTTATTAAATTCCTGACTAACAAAGTAACTCTACCACTATCAACACACACACACACACACACACAAACTTTCACTCACACATACACACGTGCCCCCCCCCCCCCCCTCCCACACACACACCGTATCTTGTCTTTATGCATTTCTGGCGTGGTAGCTTTTAAATTTAAAGTTTTAATTGTATTCAGTTATCAAATAAGCTAATCCAGTCTCCTAGATTCCAACAGCAATGTAAAAGAACCTGGCGTGTTCGCAAGTATATATTCTGTATATATATACATCGAAAACCTCTGGATAATGCGTTTGTATTAGATATTTCATCTTTTATTTTAAGTATATAATTATTCGTGATATTCTTATTGTAATTCTGATCAGCTTATGTTCTTCGCCGTTTTAATTTCAAAATATGTTTATCTTTGTGTTCTGAAATATTTTTTTTCGCCGTTTCCAATTTCAAAATATGTTGGTTTTTGTATTCTAAAATATATTTATTCGCCGTTTTCATTTTGAAATATGTTGAGCTTTGTATTTAAAAATATCTCTTCTGGTCACCTAATATTCTTACCCGTTTTCAATTTCAAATCATGTTGATCTTTATTACAAAATATCGTACTTCGCCGTTTTCAATTTCAAAATATGTATATCTTTGTATTCTAAGATGTCTTTAATTCAAATTATGTTGTTCTTTGTATGCAAAATATCTGCAAGTTCAATATATGTCGGTCTTTGTATTTTCAAATCCGTGTAGTGATTTCGTTCTTGTGTTATTGTTATGTTGTTCTTGTGTTATTGTTATGTCGTGTTATTGTTCTGTCGTTGTTGTGTTATTGTTCTGTCCAGCAGCTGTGTTCTGGGCGTGTTCTTGAGGGCGTTCTTATTGTATCGTTGGACCTTGTATACTTAGTTTTGCATTCGTCTTACCGTCCTCGGGGTGTTCAGTCTTTTTCTTTATATCTTGTCTTGCTCCCTGTCACCCCCTCTCTCTTTCTCTGATTTCCTGTCTTCATCTTTATGTCTGTTTATATTCTTATGTTGTCGCAATAACTTACTAGTATACTGTGTGTGTGTATATATATACACGTGTGTGTGTGTGTGTAAAAATATATTTACAGGTAAATTTACAGAGAGAGCGAAGTTTGCGGGGATTTTTATTGTCGCTGTCTGTTGTCTGTTTGTAAGCAGGATTTTTCAGAACTAATGGACGGATCTAGATGAAACTTCGTGTGTTCCGGTACTTTTATTGAGTACCCCAAAAAAAAAAATATATATATATCTCAATACCTCCATCAAGCCTAAAAATTACCCCCAAGTTTATTTGTCAGTAGAAAAATGCCCCAGCCAAAGGCCGGTTCCTCCTAAATTGCAGTCTCACTAATGTTAGCCAGAAAAGAATTGACACCGAAATGGCGCAAAAGGTCTGACAATTGGCAATACAAATGTGGTGAATGTCTTAAAATCTCAAACTAATGAAGCTAAACATGAGGGAGAAAGGGGCCCAGAAAACGCTCTCTCTTAACTTTTAGCTAGCCGCTGATTAACCATATATAGCTAAAATATAATAAAAACTTCGCCAGTACAGAAGGGGTTAAGTGTAACTAAAATAACCACTTGACCCAGTTCAGTACTTCACTTTGGACGAATTTGAATAACATTTTGGACGAATATTTATAACAGTTTGGACGAATTTGTTTAATGACAATTTGGACGAATTAGAATGACTTGTTTTGTTTTTCCTATGTGAGTGAGGGAGACAAAAGGCAGAACTGTCTGTGACGAGTGCCTCCCCCAGAGTTGAAAGTATGACAGAGCCAAAATCAGGGGACGTTCGAGCCACAATGCCTTGGACGAATTGTGATGACAGTTTGGACGAATTTAAATTACGCTTGATTTGGTTTACACGCATTGCAAATATAAGAGCTCTACTGAACACTTTATTGGAGCTCTACTGAATACTTTATTGGAGCTCTACTGAATACTTTATTGGAGCTCTACTGAACACTTAATAGGAGCTCTACTGAACACTTAACATAAGTTGCTAACTTACTGATGGGGTTGCGGAGCGCCCGGTATTTCCCTCAAAACACTTTCTCTGACACAGAGGTACCAGTAAAAGTCGGAGGTATTTGGGGTTGCCATCAACTGACAGATTCTCATCTAACTTACCTAACTTACTGAGCTCAATATGACACAAATGTGTCATATAACTTACTTATTGAGCTATTTCACCAAGTTCATAGGACACTCTTGGGCATACCGCCATATGACGCGATCGCGTCATAGATGTCGGAGGGGGTTAATAGGAGCTCTACTGAACACTTTATAGGAGCTCTACTGAACACTTGTATAGGAGCTCTACTGAACACTTGTATAGGAGCTCTACTGAACACTAGGAGTTCTACTGAACACTAAAGTAGCTTTACTAAACACTTTATAGAGCTCTACTAAACACTTAATAGGAGCTCTGCTAAACACTTAATAGGAGCTCTACTAAACACTTAATAGGATCTCTACTGAACACTTAATAGACTTAATAGGAGCTCTACTGAACACTTTATAGAAGCTCTACTAAACACTTAATAGGAGCTACTGAACACTTAATAGGAGCTCTACTGAACACTTATATATTTGGCTCTTGTCATTTGTGTTGCTCTCATATTATTTTCTCCTTCCTAACACTACAATGCAGAGTGGTACTGTACCCAATGAATGGAAATTAGCTAATGTAATTCCTATCTATATAAAAGGCAAACAATCACTACCTTGCAACTATCGCCCAATCAGCTTGACCTCGATCATATGTATATTGCTCGAAACGATGAGGCTATCAGAGACAAAATTGTTAACTATTTAGAAGAAAAGACAATCTTAAGAGAATCACAACGTGGCTTCCTAAACAAGCGTTCATGTTTGACAAATTTCCTTGACTTTTTGCACAACATCTTTAATATGTATGACGAAAGTAAAGCCGTTGACATTGTCTACCTTGATTTTCAGAAAGCATTCAACAAAGTACCCAACAAGCGTCTCTTGATTAATTAAAAACTCCGGGCATAGAAGGGTTCGTTCTAAGATGGACTTAGAATTGGCTTATTGGGCGTAAGCAACGGGTAGTAATAAATGGTAAAGCCTCGAACTGGAAAAATTTCACAAGTGGTGTGCCCCAGGGATCAGTGCTTGGACCTGTTCTTAATTTATATCAATGACATCGATGACGATCTTTCATGTACAATTTCAAAATTTGCGGATGATACCAAAATAGGGAACATAGTATATCTTATCTCATTTGCAGGCTTAACCGATCCAAAATGTTTTAGATCAATTATCAAACTGTGCCCAAACCTGGCTAATTAGTTAGTAAAGCAAATAAACTAATTGGCTTAATTGGAAGATCCTTTGAATACAAATCAGAAAATGTTATTCTCACTGTATATAATTCTTTGGTTCGCCCCCCTCTGGAATACTGTGTACAATTTTGGTGTCCATATTATCAAAAGGACATAGATAAACTGGAGAGAATACAGCGGAGAGTAACAAAAATAATCCCTAGACTAAGAAAAAGTCATACGAAAAACGTCTTAAAGAGTTGAATCTGTTTAGTGTAACAAAGCGAAGGCTGAGAGGGGACCTTATTCAACTGTTTAAAATTATTAAAGGTATTGACAATATGGATGTCAACCAATTGATCTCTCAAACTACACTAGAGGATATGGTTGTAGGATAATTGGAAAGCCTTTTCTCTCACATGAGGCGTAGCATTTCTTATTCAATCGAGTGGTAAACGTGTGGAATGGACTACCTAGTTCCTAGTAGTTAGTGCAGTACTGTTCAAACTTTCAAAAATCATCTAGATAACTATATCGCTCTTAACCCCGATTAATTAACTGCGTTTACAAACGAATAGCACTACTTTATACTGTACTATCCTTTCTTGTTTTCACATAGGATCGTTAGTTACAAACAGCCTCGTAAGGATCTGTTGTTGCTTGTTTTCCTTTGTGCTATCATGCCTATTTTCTCTCTCTCTCTCTCTCTCTCTCTCTCTCTCTCTCTCTCCTCTCCTCGGGGTCCCTCCCGCACGACACGATCACCCCCTACTCTCCCTTCTCTCAACCCACCCTCACCTCTCCCCCCCTCTCCTCTCATCCCCCCTCTCTCCTCCTCGTCCCTCCCCCAGTCTCTGCCCGGCCACGTCTCTCTTCAGTCTTCTCACCTCTCTCTCTCTCTCTCTCTCTCTCTCTCTCTCTCGTATTCGTGGTGTAATAACTACTTAAATTAAGTAATGACCACCTTGTTGAGATCGTGTTTTGTATATAAAGATAAAAAAGATATAGATGAAGTTAATCACCATTTCACTTAATATTTAGAGGATAACAGTATATATAAATACAATGAATGGCCTAGTCAGTTAAATAAAGAAAGAAAGATAACTTTAATGCAGACCTAAAAACACAATATGCAGGCTAATGTATTTCTTGATGTATACAGTACATATACACTCTCTCACACTCTCTCTCTCTCTCTCCAACATCTTCTCGTCTCTCCCACTCTCCTCTCTCGTGTCCGCTCTCTCCCTTCTTCATCCTCTCCCTCTCTCTCTTCCCTCCGCTCCTCATCTCTCATCCCTCTCTTCTTCCTCATACCATCTCCTCCTCTCCTCCCTTCTCGCTCTCTCGTCTCAAAGTCTCCTCCGTCTCGCCTCTCCTCGGTACCCCTCATCTCTCTCTCATCTCCTCTCTCTCTTCTCCCTCTCCTCCTCCACCTCCACCCTCTCAACAGGCTTCTCCCTCCCTCTCCGCCCTCCTTTCCTCAGTCCCCCCCCCTCGCCTCTCCCTCTCCTCTCCCCCCTCCTCCCGCCCATCTCGTCGACCCCTCCCCTCTTTCTGCTTCTCTTCATCCCCTTCTCCCTCCCCTAATTCTCCCCCCCTTCCCCCCATCCCCGTCTCTCCTCTGCCACCCTCTCCCCTCTCCCCTCTCCTCAATCCCTCTCTTCGCGGTCCCCCTCCTCTTCCCGCTCCCCACATCCTCTCCCCCCGCCATCACCACCTCTCCTCCCCCCTCCCTCCCTCCTTCTCCTCCCTCCTCCCTCCACCTCCCTTCACTCCTCTCCCAGTCCTTCATTCTCCCCATCCCTTCCTCGCCTCACTCGCCCCTCTCCTCCATCGTGTCTCCCCCGCCCCCGCCTCCTAGGTCAAGCCTCCCCTGCCCCTCTCCTCTCTCTTCCTGCCTCCTCTAATCTTGGTAGGTAAGGCAAGGCATAAGGTGAGGTGGTGGGTTGGTAGGTTGGTTGGTAAGTGGGTGAATTAATATGTTGACTGAGTGTTTGGTTGGTAAGTGTGTTGGTAAGTAGGTTGATTAGGAGGTTTGATGGTGTTTGATTGGTAGATTAATGTGGTTGGTTTGTGGTATGAGGTTGTAGTACGGTAGGTCATGTAATGTGGTTTGGTTTGGTAAGTAGGTTGATAAAAAAAAAAAACTACCCCCGCCGCTACCATACTCTCTCCTCTACTATCCATCGTCTCCTCCCTCCCATCTCCACCCTCACCATCTCCCCCCCCCTCCGATCTCCCACCCATCACTCTCCCCTCTCCGTACACCCTATCTCCTATCACTCCCTCTACACTCCACACCCTACTACTCCGCTTCTATCTCTCTCCTACCAACTCACCCTAACTACATAACCCTTCCTAATCGCGCCTCTACCATTCACCCTATCATAACTCTCTTCTCCCCTCTTCTCCTCCTCCACTCGTCACCTCCTCTCCTCTCTTGCCTCTCTCTCTCTCCCCTCCCCTCTCTCTCTCCCCCTCCATACTCCCTCCTTCCATCACTCCCCTCCTCTCATTATCTCTCTCTCTCCTCTCTCTCCTCATCCATCCTCTACCCTCCTCCCATTCGAAAGGCAAATCCCTCTCTCTCTCCTCCCCATATCTTCTCCTCCCCTCTCTCTGACCTCATCCGTCCTCCTCATCCACTACTTTTCTGCATCCCAGTCTGGTTCATTTAACCCTCACCTCCACCACACCCTACCATCTACCCCTGTCTATCGGTGGGGTGTCAGGGGGGGGCAAAGGCACTCGGTTCCAACCACCCTGAATGACTGCCAGACGTGAGCTTGGTATGGTAAGTTCAAGAAGGCATAGGTGAGTTGTGGGCTTGGTAGTTTGGTTGTTAATTGGGTTCATTACCATTGTTGACTGAGTGTTTGGTTGGTAAGTGTGTTGGTAAGTAGGTTGATTAGGAGGTTTGATGGTTGATTGGTAGATAAGGTGGTTGGTTTGTTGGTAAGTAGGTTGGTAGGTAGGTAGGTAAGGTACCCTTCGTTGGTCACGTACCCCAACTACCACCACCCTACATAACCCTGCTACCCAAAACTACCACCACCCTACATAACCCCTTCTATCACACCCCTACCACCACCCTACATAACCCCTTCTATCACACTCCTACCATCACCCTACATAACCCCTTCTATCACACCCCTACCACCACCCTACATAACTCCTTCTATCACACGACTATACCAACCCTTACCACAACCCTACATAACCCCTTCTATCACACCCCTACCACCACCCTACATAACCCCTTCTATCACACCCCTACCACCACCCTACATAACCCCTTCTATCACACCACTACCACCACCCTACATAACCCCTTCTATCACACCCCTACCACCACCCTACATAACCCCTTCTATCACACCCCTACCACCACCCTACATAACCCCTTCTATCACACCCCTACCACCACCCTAACCACGTAACCCCTTTCATCACTATCCCTACCACCACCCTAACAATCACCCTTGCTATCACACCCCTACCACCACCCTACAGAAATATAACCACCCTTTCTATCCATCCTCTATCACAGAACACACCCCTACCACCACCCTACATAACCCCTTCTATCACACCACTACCACCACCCTACATAACCCCTTCTATCACACCCCTACCACCACCCTACATAACCCCTTCTATCACACCACTACCACCACCCTACATAACCCCTTCTATCACACCCCCTAAACCCACCACCCTACTAATAACCAACCCTTCTATCACAACACCCTACCACCACCCTACATACCCCTTCCTATGCACACACTACCCACCACCCTACATAAAACCCCCTTCTAATCACAACACCCCTTACCTTCGATCACACCCCTCCACCCCTTACATAACCCCTTCCTAATCACAACCCCGACCACCACCCTACCAATAACCCCTTCTATCACAACACCCCTCCCACCACCCTACATAACCTTCTATCACTCTATCACACCCCTACTACCAACCCACCCTACATAACCCCTGCTACCCCTTCTATCACAACCACCCATAACCACCAACGCTAACCTACATAAACCCCCGGCTTCTATCACACCCCTACCACCACCCTACATAACCCCTTCTATCACCCCCCTCCCACCACCCTACAAAAACCCCTCTTACACACCCCCACCACCACCCTGACAATAACCCCTTCTATATCCACACCCACTACCCACCACCCTACATAACCCCTTCTATCACAACCTACTACCACTACCATCCCTAACCATAACCCCTTCTAGTACGCCACCCCTACCAACCGACCCTATACATAACACACCCTTCTATCCACACCCAACTAACCACCACCTACATAACCCCCTTCTATTACACCCCTCACCGACCACCCTACATAACCCCTACATAACCCCTTCTATCACACCACTACCACCACCCTACATAACCCCTTCTATCACACCACTACCACCACCCTACATAACCCCTTCTATCACACCCCTACCACCACCCTACATAACCCCTTCTATCACACCACTACCATCACCCTACATAACCAAACCCTTCTTCATGACAAAACCCACTAACACCCCTACCCCATCACCCCCCTTCTATGAACCCTACCACCACCCTACATCCCCTTCTATCACACCACTACCACCACCCTACATAACCCCTTCTATCACACCCCTACCACCACCCTACATAACCCCTTCTATCACACCCCTACCACCACCCTACATAACCCCTTCTATCACACCACTACCACCACCCTACATAAAACACCCCTTCTATAGTGACACAGACCCTCCTACCACCACAAACCCCACCCTACCATAACCCCTTCTATACCACCACTAACCACCACCCTAACATAACCCCCTTCTATGAACAACCCCTACCACCCCCCCCTACATAACCCCTTCTCTGTGACCACCCTTACCCACCACCCTACATAACCCCTTCTATCACACCACTACCACCACCCTACATAACCCCTTCTATCACACCACTACCACCACCCTACATAACCCCTTCTATGATCACACCACCCCCTACACACCCCAACCCTAAACTAACCCCTTCTAAATCACACCACTATACCACCACCCCTACATAACCTTCGAGGCACCCCTACCACCACCATAACATACCCCTTCTATGACACCCCTACCACCACCCTACATAACCCCTTCTATCACACCACTACCACCACCCTACATAACCCCTTCTATGACACCCCTACCACCACCCTACATAACCCCTTCTATGACACCCCTACCACCACCCTACATAACCCCTTCTATGACACACCCCTACCCAAACCCCCCGACCCTACATAACCCCTTCTATGACACCCCTACCACCACCCTACATAACCCCTTCTATCACACCCCTACCACCACCCTACATAACCCCTTCTATCACACCACTACCACC
>CM064529.1:483224-485724 GCA_032716605.1 Paralithodes platypus
CATCTCTCCTCTCTTCTCTCGCTCTCTCTCTCTCCCCCGCTCTCTCTCTCTCTCTCTCTCTCTCTCTCTCTCTCTCTCTCTCTCTCTCTCTCTCTCTCTCTGTGTATGTATTATAGAGAGCCTGCGTGAGTGTTTGTGTGAGTGTGTGTGCATTATAGAGAGCCTGTAAATTTGTTTGTGTGTGTGTGTGTGTTATAAAGAGCGTGTGCGTGCGTTATAGAGAGCCTGTATATGTGTGCGTGTGTGTGCCTGTGAATTTTGTAGTGTCTCCATATTTGCGTTGGTGTTGTTCTGAGGCGCGGTAATTGTTTATTCACTGGGGACCCGATGAATATTGATACTACATAGGGCAGGTCCGAGAGAGAGGTGTGTGAGGTGTGAGAGAGGTAAGGGTGAGAGGTGAGAGTGAGGGAGAGAGATAGAAAGTGAGGGAGAGGTGTGAGAGAAGTGAGGGAGAGGTGTGAGAGAGGTGAGGTAGAGAGATATTGAGCGGTTCTAGTACTGTCGAGATTTTTGATCCCTGTATTAGAGTTTAGGGATATATGAACGCTAGAGGTGAATGCGAGAGGTTAGCGGGCTAGAGTTTGTTAAGAGAGACAGTTTTTAGGATATTTTTGTGATGTAGAATACACATGAGTGCGCTTAGATTAGATTGAGTTAAATTGGTGAGGTGGAGAGAGATAGAAAGGTGAGGGAGAGAGATAGAAAGGTGAGGGAGAGAGATAGAAAGGTGAGGGAGAGAGATAGAAAGGTGAGGGAGAGAGATAGAAAGGTGAGGGAGGAGGAGAGAGATAGAAAGAGTTGAAGGCGGAGATAGGATAGAAAGGTGAGGTGCGAGAGAAAGAGATAGGATTAGAAAGGTGAGGGAGAGAGATAGAAAGGTGAGGGAGAGAGATAGAAAGGTGAGGGAGAGAGAGAAAAAGGTGAGAGGGAGAGATGAGAGAGAGCAAGGTTGAGGGAGATAGGGTGAGACAGAAGAGGTGAGGTAGAGAGATAGGAACGGTGGAGGGGGGAGAGAGATAGGACAATGTGAGGGAGCAGGAGCTGGAGAGAGACACAGGAAGGGTGGAGGGAGAGAGAGATAGAAAGGTGAGGGTGAGAGATAGAAAGGTGAGGGGAGGAGAGGGGGGGACAGAAAAGGTGAGGTTTTTGAGAGAGATTAGGAAGGTGAGTCGGAAGCGGATGAGAGATAGAAAGGTGAGGGAGAGAGACAGAAAGGTGAGGGAGAGAGACAGAAAGGTGAGGGAGAGAGATAGAAAGGTGAGGGAGAGAGATAGGAAGGTGAGATTAAAAGAGAGAAGATAGAACGGTGGAAGGTGAGAGGAGACTGTCGAGGACAAGATAGGAAGGTGAGGGAGAGAGATAGGAAGGTGAGGGAGAGAGATAGGAAGGTGAGGGAGAGAGATAGGAAGGTGAGGGAGAGAGATAGAAAGGTGAGGGAGAGAGATAGAAAAAGGGTTTGGTGTGTGTAGCCCAGGTCTGGTATGAGATAGAACTGTTGAGGGAGGGAGATAGGAAAGGGAGAGGAGAGAGATCGAAAAGGAGTTTGAGAGGACCAGATGGGGTAGAAAGGTGAGGTGACGAGAGGGACTAGAAAGGGTGGAGGGGAGACTAGATAGAAAGGTGTAGGGTAGAGACAGAAGGGGGAGGGAGGGACGATGTTGGGCTTGATGGTTGACCATTTAAACAAGGGTGAGGGTAGGGGTACGGTACTTAGAAAGGTGGAGGTGCGGATCGGGAAGAGACCCCGTTGAGGTGAGCTGGGAGAGAGATAGGAAGGGTGATTGCAGGGAGAGAGACAGAAAGGTGTGGGAGAGAGGAGTTACTGGATGGTACTTCACGTCCGCTCGAGGGAGATTCTAGATTGGATTTAGGAACGGTGATATGTCGAGGGACGATTGGGAGCACTTTTTACCCTGGAGAGACGTGGAGGGAGGAACTGTGGTGGGAGGGAACACGGACGCGATATAGAAAAAGGTGGAGGTAGGAGAGATACGAAACGGGTGAGAGACTGGAGAGGTGCGAGTGAGGGCTATATTTGAGGATTATGGAATGCCAAACAAAAAAATAATAAATAAATAAATAACAAATAATAATAATAACAAAAACAAAAACAAAAACAATAATAATAATGATAATAATAATTATAATACTGTAAATAGAAAAATGAACACAATTTATATATAGAGCCTTTGAAGAGGATCACTTTGTTTACGTTTCGTTTGACTTCCTGATACTTTAACCCCTTCCTTACCAAGGATGTATTTTGTGTTATTCCTGCTATATTGAGACGAGTTCATGCAGTTTAGGAGGAAACAGAGGAAGCTAAAATATATAATAGAGATAGTTTGAAGCCTTTTAATTGCTACACGTTCTCCCTAAGCTGGCTAAAATCGTCCAGTAATATCTAGATTATAATGACAATGACAACTCGGTACTAAACGGGTCAATCAATATATTGTCAATGTACCTGAGGGTATGAAAAGATGGATGTGAGAGA
>CM064529.1:488224-495724 GCA_032716605.1 Paralithodes platypus
ATATATATATATATATATATATATATATATATATATATGATGATGCCATTAAACACTTATCTTCGGACCTATCAACCATTTCCATTTGGGGCAGAGTGAATTTTGTTGCTTTCAATGCTTCCAAAACCCAATTTCTCCAAATATTCACCTGTCAAGAACTCCTAAAGGAGTTTCCCTTATATTTCAAGAATACCAAAATCAACCCTTCATTTTGTCTCAGTATTCTCGGTGTCTCCTTTTATCACTTGAAAAGACCATATTACGTACCACCCTTGCTAAAAACGGCTTCCCAGAAGCTGGGTATGCTCAACCGCCTCTGGGGGTTCTTTATCCCTGCACAGCTTCTTGCTCTGTATAGGTGCACAGTGCGTCCATGTATTGAGTATTGTTCACATGTGTGGGGAGGATCCTCTCACACAGCACTTCTTGACAAAGTAGAAAACAAAGCATTTCGTCTCATTAACTCCCGTCCACTCACCAACTCTCTGCAATCTCTCTCTCTCTCTCTCTTAGCTGCAATGTTGCATTTCTCTCGCTATTCTACCGCTATTACAATAATCAGTGTTCCTCAGAGCTCTCTCAATGTATACCACCTCCTCTACGTAGAGTACGTAGCACCCATCTTGCAACACAATCCCACCCCTACTCTGTGCAACTCTCCAACCCAAGAGTGAAACGATATTCTCAATCTTTCTTCTAGTCAACAGCTGAGCTCTGGAACTCTCTCCCTGAATCCATGTTCCCCTCATTCTATGACTTAAATTGTTTCAAACTCTGTGTGTCCAGGCATTTTGGCTCGAACATTCCTTGAAGTTGGCCCTGTCACTCTTTCAACTCTGAGAGAGGCATTCGTCACAGGCAGTTCTGTCTTGTCTCTCTCATTCACATAAAAAATATATAATATACATACAGTATATATATATATATATATATATATATATATATATATATATATATATATATATATATATATATATATATATAGTATATGCTGTATACATATATATAATAAATATCATACTACAGCACACAAGGTAATAGTCAAGATAGTATAAGACACTTTGCCTGCCAGAGATAATTTGTAAGTTAAATTAACCATACTATTATTCTCCATA
The DNA here is from genome assembly GCA_032716605.1 of Paralithodes platypus. NCBI lineage: Eukaryota > Metazoa > Arthropoda > Malacostraca > Decapoda > Lithodidae > Paralithodes > Paralithodes platypus. The sequence goes on from CM064529.1 coordinate 489,340, forward strand.
CTATACGAACCATACTACAGTAAAACGTCAAATCCAGGCAAACATGGTCAGAGAGTACGGTTAAGTAATGGATCAATAATTACCCCATCCACCCTACTGTTTTAAGACATTTATCCCCACTCAGCCCACTGTTTTAAGACGTTTCACCCTAAAGTATTGCAAGTAAATTCTATAATAACTAAAATGTAAAACTTTAACTTTTTTTTTTTATCTATGTGGGTGGTGTTTGGTGTTGTGAGTGAACTATTAATTATATATCAATGGTAGGAAAACAATCATATATTAACTTTAAGCATGCATGGACCAATAACATTATAATTTATACAAATATATCTATGGAAGCATATTAAATTATGGACTTGACAAATCGCCAAACTAATGGGGTGAACATCTTAAAATTTCAAAACTATTGGGGCTAAACATGAGAGAGACGGGGGAGGGTGGGACAAAACATCCATAAGGGGGGGTCAACGGCTTTTTTGTATCTTTTTCTTCTTTTCTCTCTTTCCCTGGCCTGCATCCATTCGGCCCCATTCAGCCAACTGTTTTAAGAAGTTTATCCCCATCCAGGTGTCGATTTCTTCGTGGCGAGCGATAGCGAGCCAGCATTGTATGGAGAAATCCGGTTTTGCCGGAGATTTTTTTTATCGAAATATTTACAAAAATAGTTTGCTGTCAAAACAAAAACAAATATATATCCTGGCTCGCGGATAATATCGACACCTGGATGGGGGTAAACGTCTTAACATAGTAGGCTGAATGGGACCGAATGGATAAAAGCCAAAGAAAGAGAGAGAGAAAGAGAAAAAAGGCGAGGTGGGTTCCCTTAAACAGTCATTATATAACAGTGTGGGCGCGAAAGAATCCCCCGCCGCCTCCGCCACATGCAGGGCTCGGGAATTGACAACTTGCGAGTTTCAGGCTATAAGGAAGTTGGAGCCGTGAACATCGCAATTAAACAGAAATACAATAATAATGTAAGTTTCTGATGGATAAAGGGTATGTTGAATTGGGTTTTATGTATTTATTAATGTACTACGACCGTAGTTTAGTTTGCAATTCTGCTAAATGTCGATATCTACAGCTTCAACTTCCTTATAAAACGAAACTCGCAAGTCGGCAATTGTCTCGTAATTATAATAAAACGGTGTAATAGGTGAGAGTGAAGAGGGGGTGGGGGTGAGGGTGGGGGGGAGGGGTGCGTTAAAACATGGCATAGACACGATATTAGGAACTGCTCGCTCTCGCTCTCTCTCTGTATTATAATAAAACTGTAATAGCTGACGGTCAAGAGGTGTGTGTGTGTGTGGGAGGGGGGGGGGGGGGGGGGCTAAAACATGGCATAGACACGATACTAGGAACTGCTCTCTCTCTCTCTCTCTCTCTCTCTCTCTCTCTCTCTCTCTCTCTCTCTCTCTCTCTCTCTCTCTCTCTCTCTCTCTCTCTCTCTCTCTCCCTCTCTCTCTCTCTCTCTCTCCCCCTCTCTCTCTCTCTCTCTCTCTCTCTCTCTCTCTCTCTCTCTCTCTCTCTCTCTCTCTCTCTCTCTCTCTCTCTCTCCTCTCTCTCTCCTCTCTCTCTCTCTCTCTCTCTCTCCATGTTACTTGCATGTATTATTGAGAGCTAATGTACGGATATAAAAGCGTGTCCATTTTACATATTCATATCATAAGTTATGCTTTAATGTTTTCCAATATTAATGTTGTATATTTCTAAAAAAAAAAATAATAATAATATAGATAATAATAGAGGAAGGGAATAAACGATGCTAATGTAAGCTAGGTTCATACAATTTCTTCATACAACGCCTTCTGTTCATGAGAAATTTGTAAACAATAGCTTTGAATATACACTTTTTCCTCATGTGGGTATATATATATATATGTGTGCTTTGTTTTTGTTTTTGTATTTTGTAATATTCCACTTTGACAGAATAATATATCTGACTGATATACTAATCAACAGATTAACGTAAAGTAGACTGACTGGAAGGCGAATCTACTGTTATATTATTGTACCGACTGGATGTTAATTAACTGACTCACAAACTGAGTTAGTTCATTTATACACGAACTTAATCTACAATAAGAACTTTTGCTCTGCGTCACAAATAAAAAATACTCAACGTTAAGGGGGGTCACTGTTTTGTTTTATCTTTCTCTCCTTTTCTCTCTTTCCCTGGCTTGTATCCATTCGGCCCCATTCAGCCAACTGTTTTAAGACGTTTAATCTCATCCAGGTTACGATATCTTCCTGGCAAGCGATAGCGAGCCACCATTGTATGGAGAAATCTGGCTTCGCCGGAGACATTTTTCTATCGAAAAATGTATAAATTTAGCTTGCTGTCAAAATAAAAATATATATATGCTGGCTCGCTACAACTCGCCAGGAAATCATTGACACCTGGATGGGGGTAAACGTCATAAAACAGTAGGCTGAATAGGGCCAAATGATACAAGCCAAAGAGAGAGGGAGAGAAAGAGACAAAAAAAGAGAGGTGGGCTCCCTTAAGTTGTCTAAGAAATCCCGTGTATGTGGGGGAGTGTTCCGTAATCAAAGGGCCAGGCATAGAAAATAATTCACCGGTGGAAGTTTAAACAAATCGTGTCTGGACATCGGTAAAGGTGGTGTGTCTGTGTGTACGTAATGGGCATGTACGTGTGTGTGTGTGTGTGTACGTAATGGGCATATGTGTGTGTGTATGTGTACAAAGGAGTACAAAGGAAATCAAGCAACAACAGGTCTAGTGACCCTTCTAGGCTGCTTGTCCTCCAAAACACTGAGGATCAAGTGTCCAAACAGTGGTTTAGAGTGGGTAAGGGAACATTGGAAAGGGAACTACTGCCCTGGAACTAATGTCCGTGGCAGGACTAGGAAGTTAGTAGGGGACATATGGGTTAGTAACTGAGGGGAGGATAAAATAAAGTTATTCATTTACAAACGCAGTCAGTCGCGGGTTTGATGCGAGATATTTGTCTAGGCGGAATTTAAATGAATCAACGGTGCTGCAGTCTATAACGTCTCGGGGAAGCCCATTCCACAAGTTGACAACTCGATTGAAGAAGAAATTCTTAGATTCGTGCGAGTTAAAAGATTTACCAATAATTTTGCAACCGTTTCCCCGCGTGTAATTAGATTGGTCGATAGTGAAGTACTTACTACAGTTCATATTGTCGATGCCTTTGATGATTTTGAACACTTGAATTAAGTCACCTCTTAACTGCGCTGGGTTAAAGGAAATAGATTTAATTCTCTAAGACGCTCTTCGTATGGTTTGTTCTTTAAGGCCGCGTCATACAGAACTCGAATCCACCAGAACCCACCGGAATGAATTCAAAAATTCAAATTTTAGCCACTTCTTCCCCATTCTGGTCTATTCTTGTATGTGTTCTGGTAAGATTCTTGTCTATTCTTGTGTTTCGAGTGATGTTCTAGTCGTCACTCGATTGATCGAGTGAGTGAGCAAAAAGTTAGTGCATGCGTTAACTTTCTACGATTTATCGAGTGAAAAAAACGTTAAAAATTATCGAGTTACATTCTAGTCGTATCCTGGTCGCATTCGAATCGCATTAGAGTCGCATTCTACCTATTCTGGTCATGTTCTGAGGTAATTTGTATAGTCGATGCCGACTCGAATTACTTGAATGTAACTCGATGCCACTCGATAATGACCGGAAGTCAACTGGATGACAAGTTGATTATTCAACTTTAAAATTGAATGTAATGGAATGAGAGTTGAATATAACTAGAATACAACTGGATGCGGACTAGAATATGACTGGTAGATAACTGCATACTTGCTTGATGTATCGAGTGTACACTGGATGTCGACTCGAACATGACTAGAAGTACTAGAATACAAGTGGAATCCAACTAGAAGGTAACTGGAATACAACCAGAATATAACTCGACTAGGTGCGGCCCCAAATATATAACGGATTGAAAAAAAATAATAATAATAATAATAATAAATAAAATAAAATATAAAATCGGCCCTATACGAGGCCATTGTATTTCAAGTAGTACCTGGAATCAAACTTACTCATCTAACTCTCCAACTCCGGCTTCCCCTCAGTTGTAGTTGTTGTTGTTGTTGTTGTTGTTGTTCCTCAAGCTGCCTGGCCGAACAGCCCCAAGGCCCAGAATAAGGCCAAGGCCATAATCGAGCACCCCCAAAGAACCCTCCCTGCCGACCACAATAAAGCCTGGGTGACCGAAGCCACTCCATGGCGGGGAGCTAAGGAGGGTGCGGAAACGCCCGGGAAACCAAAGCCCCACCCAGGGCCCTGTGCCCCTCAGCAATTATGAAGAGAAAGTTGAGGGGCAAAGGAAAAATGTGACGTTTTGGCTTCCAATCATGGTAGATTGGGAGGTCAATCCACGGAAGAGACGCCGTCACTTGAGATCTACCCTCAGTTGTGTCTACCAATGAAAAGTGTTCTTCCTTCACCCCAGCTGTGTGAGTTAAGGGGGTAGGGTTACTTTTTGGTGTATTTTTTATTTAGCCTATATATATTTTTTTGTTTTTACTTTCTTCGCTAGACATCCATCAAAGCTTAAAAAACACACTCAATTCGAGATTAATTTGTACATTTTTCGGTAGAAAAGTGTCCCAGCCGATGGCCAGTTCCTCCTAAAGTTACAGGCTCGCTATCGCTCGCCAGGAAATAAACCTATGCCTAAATGGCACGAAAGATCTTAATATTAACAAAGAAATAGGGCAATTTTTTTTATAACCGCCAAACTAATGGAATGAACGTCATAACATCTCAAAAACTAATGGGGCTAAACATGAGGGAGAACGGGGTCCAGAAAAACCCTATCTCCACCCTCCCCTCCCCCCTCCCCTCGTGTACGTGTATGTGTGTATGTGATTGAAAGTGCTTATGTTGCCGTGGTGAGTGCCGTTACTACTGGTGTGCCTGTGCACCAATCCTCCCTTTATATACAAAGGTTCCTCACCGAGTCACCTTCTGCCTATTCGAGTCACGTTCCACTTACGTTCGAGTTACGTTCAACTTAGTTCCACTTACGTTCGACTTAACTTCATGTAATTCTGGTCATGATATACTGACATTCCGGTCTCATTCTGGTCATTCGAGTTGCATTCGACTTGGGATCGAATAGTCTTCTTTCCACATCCGCTTTCCTTCGAGTCACTTACTGGTTAACATCGACTAATATTTGGGTTACATTCGAGTCCATCGAGTTACGTTCGAGTTACATTCCGGTCATTGACGGGTCGCATTCTACTCTGAAGTCACACTCGATTAAGGCCGCATAATTCTTGTCAATTCCGGTGAAAAGTTCGATTCCAGTGAGTTCTGGTGGATTCGAGTTCTGTATGACGCGGCCTTTAGGCTAGGTATCATTTTGGTAACTCTACGTTGAACTGGTTCTAGCTTGTTTATGTCTTTTTGGTAATAAGGGCACCAGCATTGAACGCAGTATTCCAGAAGAGGGCGGACTAAGGAATTGTAAAGGGTTAGGATAACGTCTTTGGATTTATGCTCAAATGACCTGCCTATAAAGCCAATTATTTTGTTTGCCTTCTTAACAACTTCTGAACATTGTTGACTCGGTTTTAGGTTACTCGATATTGTTACTCCCAGATCGGTTTCTCTTGTTACATTCTTAAGCTGAGTGCCATTCATCGAATAGTGTGTATGTGTGTGTGTGTATGTGTGTACGTAATGGGCATGTGTGTGTGTGTACGTAATGGGCATGTGTGTGTGTGTGTGTTTGTACGTAATGGGCATGTACGTACGTGTGTGTGTGTGACAAACGTTCATGTGCATGCGCTTATGTATATTACATTTATAGTCATATACATACAGTACATGCACACATTGTATGCAGCATTGTATGGAGAAATCCGGCTTAGCCGGAGAACATTTTCTATCGAAAAATTTACAAATTTAGCTTGCTGTCAAAACAATATATAGGTCTATATATGTTGGCTCACTACCACTCGCCAGGAAAATATTGACACCTGGACGGGGGTAAACATCATAAAACAGTAGGCTGAATGGGGCAGAATGGATACAAGCCAAAGAGAGAGGGAGAGAAAAAGAAAAAAAAGCGAGGTGGGCCCCCTTAAAATATAAGTTATTTAACGACAACACTCACACCTATTACCCCCCCCCCCCACCATTTCTTCCACAAACGACCTATGTATAAGGGACCTGTTGTTGCTTGCTTTTCCTTGTATTATATCTGGCCGTTTCTTGCCCCCAGTCCGCCCACCGCTCCTCAAACCAACCCCCATCAGTGCCTCTAGCGGGCCCTTGGGAATACCTACACAAAGTCTCTAATTTATACCTGGGCAAGAGTTGGTCTTCCGCACGCTACACTTCACACGGAGATTCGGGCGTTCATAGTTAGCACG
>CM064529.1:500724-503224 GCA_032716605.1 Paralithodes platypus
TGTGTTGTGTGATTGTCCCAGTCGCTTAATGAATTTGAATTTAAGGATGATTAATTGTATCATTTCAATTGCCCCAATCTGTCGTACCAGCTATTAAACAACTACAATATACAAACTGTTTCAAACTTTACAAGCTTTCGTATATATCCAACTTAAAATTTTGGTAAGCAACAGACACAGTTGTGTTATAACGTAGGGTAATGGTAATATAAAGACATGAAACTAGAAGAAACCTGCAAATGTCCACACCTATTCCCTGGCTGACTCTTCCCAAATGGTAGAAACATTAGCTCGATTACTCTAGTCGCTTTTTAGTTATAGAGGATATTGGTAAAGATTTTTGGCTAAATTATAACAAATAGGGTAAATATATGGTATGGAGCGTGCGGCTGGAAACCCCTGCCATGAAAAAAAAAAATCCCACGAGAACACCGAAGGAAAACAGATTTTTCATGGCGTATTGTAATTCTGTGCCGAAGCACCTTACACATGCGGGAAACATGGCTAAGGTGGTAAAACAAATTATATATATAATATATATATATATACAGTATATATATATATATATATAAGGGCTCCCCGGAGACCCCCTTGAGGGTCCCAGAGAAAGCTTTAATGCAACCCCAAATATATAAAAGTACATCCTAGGGTCAAACCCTTTACTTAGTTCCTAGGGAACGTCCTAAAAATTGAACCATTTAAAAAACAATTTTTTTTGTTAAAGAGTAAAAGATTAGATTCTACGAACATTGCACTACTAAAACATCTAGCGCGCCGTTATACAGTCATTCCCTTGCACGCGTCCCCCATATATATATATATATATATATATATATATATATATATATATATATATATATATATATATATATAGTCATGCTTTGACCAACTCTACCACGGCGTGATATAGGATACTTAACCTTTTCCTATATATATTAAGAAGGGAAATCCTACTTGCATTTAGTAGGTCAAGTGTATTTGTAAGATACACTAATATATATATATATATATATATATATATATATATATATATATATATACTATATATATATATATACTGTATATATATATATATATATATATATATATATATATATATATATATATATATATATATATATATATATATATATATATATTATATATTTTTTTTTTTTTTTTTTTTTGTTTTTTTTTTTTGGGCGGGTGGCTTTAATATAATTTGTTTTCATTTTGTGGTTTTGGGAGAGGGAAAGGGAGAGAGAGGAGGAGAGGAGGAGGGGGGATCCAACTGGCGAACGAAATAGATATACACTTTTTTCTCTCTCGCTTTCGCTTACAAAACACCATCAAATTTGTCCATCAGCCCATATATATAGCCGGTCACAGAACAGCACGCCCATGTCGCAACCTATATACACAACATTGCCAACCAGGATTTGCAAAGTGAACACGGGCCTGTGATCACGTATGCAACGACCCATTACCCTTGCAAGCACATAGACACCTAATGAATCAAAAGTGCAGGCCGCTATCATGAATACCTGTGTGACTCTACCCAAACATGGATCCGCCCCCCCCCAAAAAAAAAAAAAGAGATAATATTAAGTATAGATAAGTATCAAGAAATAAATTGACGCACCTATTTACAAGCACACATACCTAATTGATCAAAAGTGATACATGAATACCTGTGTGACTCTACCCAAACATGGATATATAAACGAGGCATAATAAGTATAGAACTATAGATTATTCAATAGGAATGGATTCACAAGCATTGTTTTTTAAGGGGGCAGTGCTTGTTTTTGGGCGTATGTATATATTTATCAATATATTTTTGAGTTTCCTCGCTAGACCTCCATCAAGCTTGAAAAAACATCCCCAAGACGCTCCTTCAATAAAAATGTGTACATTTTTCAGATACAAAAATGTGCCGGCCGAAGGCCGGTTTCTCTTAAATTACAGGCACGCTATCGCTCGCCAGGGGAAAATCGACACCTAAATAACACGAAAAGTCTTAATATTTACAAAGAAATGGGGCAAAAAGTCTTAAAATCGCAAAAGTAATGGGCCGAACATCATAACATCTGAAAATTAACAGGGGCCAGAAAATCCGGCCCATCCCCCCTTGAAAGCTCTGAGAGATGGGGGGGGGGGGGGGATTACTGGCCTACTCCCCATCAACAGGGTATAGTATATATTTCACGAGCAGACATACAGACAAAAACATCCCAAAAAAACATCCCCAAGTCCCCCCTTATAGATATTTTTGTTTTTTTACATTTTTAGGTACAAAAAAGTCCCGGCCCCTCTTACATGGGATCGATATCGCTCGCTAGAAAGACACCTTGTATATGAATACTTAAGGGGGTAGCGTTTGTTTTTTGGTCTATATATTTAGGTATTAATTTGTTTCTGAGTTTCCTCGCTAGGCCTCCATCAAACTGGAAAAAAAAAACGCCCCCTATATCCCCGTTCAAGATAATTTTGTACTATTTTTGGTAAAACAAATGTCCCG